>KB671618.1:0-119876 GCA_000349105.1 Anopheles epiroticus
GAGAAGGCAACCAGAAGTTCAGAAGACAAAATAAACAAAAAAAAAATCGATGCAAATTCAAAGTGCCTCCGAAGTTGGTAATGTTTGTACCCGTTTATGTGTGTGTGTGTGTGTGTGTGTGTGTGTGGGAGGCTTGCACGATGATGAGTCTCCCTTGTTTGGTTCGACACCTTCGACCAACCCCTCCACCCACATCCTTAATTGGGGAAGAATCAATCATGCATTTTGTGTTTGTGCGTGTGTCGGTTCAGTCCGATTCTTCCCAACTTCCATCTTTTTCCACACTGGTTCTTTCCCAGGTTTGCAGGTGTGTATGTGTGCAGGAGAGAGAGAGAGAGAATAAAAAAACGTCCAAATGCTCGTAACGTGGGCAATAAATTTCCATTTCTTTAAGGTTGCCAGAGCGACGAAACAGGACAAGAATGGTGCGCGAAGCACGGGGATAATAATTCGGTGTTTAAAAAAGAACACACAACGTCCTAAATATAAAGAGGAAAAGCTAGAAAGATAAGGTTTAAACTGGAGAAGAGCAAAAAAATAAAAAGGAAAACATAAAACGACATTCCCTGCTGTAGAAAATAAAGCGAAACACAAACACAATAAACGCGAGCAACAAAAAAAGCCAACCCCCGAAAGTGACGAGCAGAGAGGGCAAAACAGTGGGAAAAGTCGGAAGAGCAGTATTGCAATGGTGTCGAGAACGAATTTTGGTAGTGAGACAGCAGAGCTGAACAGCAACTAGCCGGGCCGGGGGTGGAGCGGGGGCGGTGGTGTGCTTCATATTTCTTTATTTATTTATTAATCGCGTAGGAGGAGCGAAACGGCTGGCCCGAGCCTGCCTCATCATCATCATTACGATCGTATACGCTGCGGTTTTGCTCAAATGATCGATGGGTGGCGGGTGGCTGGCCGGCTGTGATGATCAAGATGACTCTCCGTGTCTGTCTTTGCGGGGTGGGTTGTTTGAGGGAAGAGTTTTGCAAACATGTGGAGGCGATTACTTGAGACTCGATGGAGCCATTTCGGTTGGGGCCACCAGATGGTCCGGGCGGCTTGCTGATGTTGTTGGTTACCTCACAAATCTTTCGCCCACAGAAGCAAAGGGGCGGTGTGGGAGGAGTGAAGATTGGGAAGTGAGAGAGATGGGAAGAGAGAGAGAGAGAGAGAGAGAGAGAGAGAAAGAGAGGACGAGAAAATAAGAAGATTCCGTTTTTATTGGAGTTGAATTGGTTGCTAATGCATATGATTGCCTTTAATTGACGGGCGAGACCGGGCCCCGGAGCAACTGCCTGCCACTTTTCGGTTGGCCCTCCCTCACACCCTTCGTGCTCCTACCGTCCACCTCCCTCCCCCCCCTCTCCTCTTTAAGCCCTCTCTTGGGGGAGGGGGCTGTTTTTTTTCTTTTTCATTTTCGTTGTTTTTTTTTGTTCTCAGAAGGAAAGATGAAAAAAAAAGGAACATTTCCCATCAACTCTTCACTCCATTAAAGGAAAAGGGAAGGATGGGGGGGGGGGGGGGCGAGGATGAAGTAAAATATTCTTTATAGACGCGTGCCTGCAGATATGCGTCCGCGCGCGCGCGCGTGTGTGTGTGTGTCAAAGCAGAAATGCGTTAAAATCCCCCAGGCGAGAAGTGGATCGTTTCTGTTTTTCCTTTTTAGTGTTTCTCGTGTGTTAGTGTGGTGTGGTGTGGGGGCACGCGAGAAAAGCACCGAACCACGCGCGTGCGATCTCATTTTCCCTATCCCCTTCGCCAGCCCCGCCCAGCAATGTCGGGAGCGGGTAAATTAACTCTTCCTCTTCCCCCCCTTCACACCCCCCCCCCCGCTCCTACAAACGATCAAGATCATTTTCTATTTTTGCGCATCATTGGCGTATGATTTGTGGTGCGGTGTGGTCCCGTGGCTGTCCGTAATTTTTATGAGAGGTTTCCAAACACCGATGGAGTGTTGGTGTTGAAAACAGGGATGGTAGGCTAGGAGGAAGCGGTGCGTGTGTATGTGAATAAGGGGGGGGGGAAGGGCAGCGAGCGGATGATGTCGATCAAGATATTATTATGACTATTTACGATTTTACGGGCAGCGCGTGTGATATCCCTTCTTTCGTTGGCGGGAGCAAGGTGTTTGTATTTAGAAGGTGAAGTCGTCCAGAGCAAATTGACATTTTTCAACCTGACATAACACTTCTGGGAGCTCTGGTACAGAATTTAGCGAGGGGCTGGTAAGGGTGCTGAAAACTGTATGCGATTTTGACATAACAATTCCAAAGATGTCGCTGGGCGAAAGCGATAAAAATTCACCTGGTAAATACAAACACCTTGGGCGGGAGAAGCGTTTTTTTTTTTTTTGCCCAGAAGCATGTCCGGAGGATCGGCAGGAATTTTTCCGTTTCAAAAACACACGTCTGATGCGCCATTCGGCGTCGGGCGGACTCACGCACCGGGGGATGGGCCACCTCGATTTGTGACACCCGGTTGATAGTTGCTGGAGCTGGAGCTGCAGCCCCGGTTGGATGAATCGCACTCATATCCGGTCGGTGGAAGTCGGGGAAGATAGGCGGGCAGGGGGGGGGGAGTACTCGCTACGGACCATCGGTTGCGCAGAATGGGTCGCACTGTTGTGCGCTGCATACTAACTACCAACTCCCGCCAGCGACGACGGCGACGACGTGCTGATGCTGCGTCAGAGGGTTTTGCGTAGTTTTGGCGCAGCACCTTTACGGACTCGTCAACCCGGCAGCGCACGCTCACTTTGACCTTGATCTTCTCGCGTGTGCTCCCATCCCCATCGCCCCCGAAACCCGCCATTACATCATCCGGGGTAACGCGTTTGCCGGTCCCAAAAACTTTAACTGGTTGACACACACACACACACGGCGACGCAACCGAAAAAGAGAGAGAGAGGGGGAGAGAAAAAATAGATGTATTTTTATCCCATTCCCGCGCACCTAACCGACTGCGTTCGCAGCAGCAACAACAACATCAGCAAAAAAAAAACCTTACATAATGCAGCGGTTCGGGGGGCAACAACAGTTTGCGGATGACTGCGGACCATAAATTAGAGTCCCTCCTGTCGACCTATGCGAGCATCCCCCCCTCCCACCGGGTGCTCCCTTGCATCTGGAGCGGTTCCAGTTCACTGCCGGCGATGGAACCGATCATGTGGAAGCGGGAGTTTGGGACTGTTTTGGAGCTGACGTACCCCGTCCGGATGGAACACGGCCAACCTCAACCAACAAAGGGGAGCAGACTTTGAAGCATAAAACAGCACGCGGAAAGGGGAGGGGAAAGCTTAGGATAATTGTTTCCGATCTACCAACTCTTCTGGACGTGCGCCTGCCCCATCCCCGAACAAACCGTTTTGCTCCGCACGCTTCCGAGCACTTGAACACTTCCCGTGTGGTGTGGTGGCCTTCCCTCACCTTGCTGGACTTGTTGGCCACACACATACACACACACACACATTTTGAAAAAAAAATCGATCGCGATCGGCGCAAATTGGTGGCGCCAGTTGTTAACTAATCTTTTTTTTTTTTTTTTTGCTGCTGCTGCAGTGGGTTTGGTAAACCGGGAAGGGGGAGGGGGTGGCTTCCAGACATTCGCAAAAAACCTAGACCATACCGGTTCCATTTCCTTCTTTCGTTCGCGCCCGCAATAGCGTTTGGTGTTTCCGTTTTTTTTTTTGGTTTGTTGTGTTCCTTCGTGTGTGCGCACACGATGCATTCTTCTTGGCCCGCGTTCGCCTTTACTGATCTTTCTTCTCTTCCTCTCTTCTTCCAGAGTGCCAGTTTGGCAAGACCATACGCGAGCTGCACACGACCTGGTTCGCCGATTTGGGCCCCCCGTTCGGCGTGATGTACTGCATCATGTGCGAATGTGTACCGGTAAGTAGCAATGGGGGTTTGGTGGGAAGGGTGACGGGGGGTTTGGCCGCGCACGTGCCTGGTGCGCCGCAAAGCGCGTGCACCTACTGCACCGGGGAAACCGCAGAAACCACGACCACACGAGTGTGGGAGTGGGGATCCCTTCGGAACCTGGGCCCGGTGGAAACCGGATCGGAGCTAAACGCTTGTGTGCGATCCTAACGTTCTGGACCTCCCAGGCCTTTTTGTTGCGGCTCATTTTGAATTCTCCTGAACTTTTGTTTTTTTTTTTGTTTTTTGTTTTTGGTGGAGAAGAAATGGGAGGAGGACGCAAGCGGGACCGCTGCTCTCGCGCGAAGCCCACGCAAAACGCGCGTAAGCTGATCCGTTACGATCCGCTGCCAGCAAATCTTCCTCTTCCTTCATTTCTGCTGCCCAACTCATTTCAATATCTCGCGCCGGGGACTTGGCCGGTGCTCGGCGGATGGGAAGGATTTATTGCCACGTCAAAGTCATCGATTACCCTTCTGCCCCCCGTCCCGATCCCGTGCACTCCACCTTCCCTTGGCAGCGCGATACCTAATGAATTAATTATTTACCCTTTCTGCAAAGCGTTCTCGTATCGCGCCGGAGGCATCTCTTGGGTTGCAAATTCATTCACACCACACCACACAAACCACCTCAACTAACCTCTCTTTCTCTCTCTCTCTCTCTCTCTCTCTCTCTCTCTCTCCCCTCTCCCCTGCTCCTGTTTGCAGTTCCAGAAGAAGCGTCGCGTCGTGGGCCGCGTCCAGTGCCGCAACATCAAGAACGAGTGCCCGAAGCCGACCTGTGACGATCCGATCCTGCTGCCGGGAAGATGCTGCAAGACCTGTCCGGGAGATGCCCAGAGTAAGTGTTGCTGCTCTCCCGCAAGGGGGTAAGGGGTAGGGTCGGTAGGGGTGTGCCGGCCCGAAATCGCGCGCGCGCTCGCGGCGCGAACAATAACAACAACAAAAAGAAGCTAGACGTCAAGATAAGGGGAGGGGAAGGGAAGGGGGGTGGCGGGGGGTTCTGCGGGTTGTTGTCTACGGGCACCCGGTTTTTATTGCTTTTCCACCACTAAACGGGCAATCATTTAGCGCCGGTTCATTGGCGTGTTGTTGTTTGTGTGTGTGTGTGTGTGTGTTGTGATTCAAGTAAGCTTACACAAGTGGGGGTAAGGGGGGAGGGGGGGGGTTAGTAGGGTTGGTAGTGGTCGCCCGTACCGTCGCTGGGGCGCCAAACAGGGCGCCCCGAACGAGGAGTACCACGGTGGCGACGACGACGACGACGACGACGACGACGAGACGAGGTCGAGCAAAATCACAACAAACCTTTTGCGAGGCTGCGTCTTCGCACACGGGGAAGGGAGGTGAGAGGGGGAGGGGAGGGGGGGGGGTGGAACAACAGGAAGGAGAGTGTGACCGCAGCAACAAGGGCAAAAAAGCACACAAAATCGCCACCTCGCAAATGACGTAGTCTTGAAAGGCGACGGCGCCATCACGGTGCGCTACTCTCGCTACTTTGCGCGCACCTCCCTCCACCCCCCCCCAACTACTGCTGCTGCTGCGCCGATCGCCGCTTTGACGCGCGTATTTTGCCTCCCCTCTCCCTTCTCTCTCTCTCTCTCTCTCTCTCTCTCTCTCGTTCTCTCTTTCTCTTTACCTCCCCCTCTCTCTCTCACTCTCACTTTACCTATTTCTTGCGCTTCTCTATACACCATCTCCTCAAGTACTATCAGGGCCGGCCGTCTGCGGGAACGTCGACGGCTCAGTCATTTTTACGAGCTCACCTTCCCACCTTTACAACCACCTCATCCGTACCTCTGATGTGCCAAAAAAAAAAGCTGAAAGCCGACACCCACGACACATACACACGCGGAGAGCGCGGAGGTTCGCCAGTAGCAGCCGCCCGATGGCGCTACGTGCACTGGACCGTGTTGACCGCAATCGTTATCACCTTGTCAGGGCGCACCAGGCCCCAAACACCTGATATCACCACCCCTGCCAACCGACCACCCCCAGTGAGAGAGAGAGAGAGACAGCGGAGAAGGGGAGAGGGGTTTGAAGTGTTCGCAACCGATTACCGCTGCCTGTGCTGCGTCGACCTGACGACGTTCTTTGAGCGCGAGCGCGCGCGCTCGCGCCCTTTCGTAAAGCTGCGTAGCCTTGAGCGGCTTCTAGGCTGCGCGTTGCTCGCACAACTAGAATGCAGAACGTCCTGGAGCAAAGGGGGCTCACGAGTTCCCGGAACTTCAGCCTCTCTGGTGTGCTCCGGGCCGCTTGCACAAAAGGGTCCACTTGCTAGAATTTATGTCCTCCAGAAACGAAGCATTAGAAAATCTTCTGGATATGGCGTCCGAGACGCCATTAAGGCATCTACTTCCTTGTTCCACCACACTCTCACACACACACACACACGCATTATGTAATGTAACCGATAGAGTTGGACTGAGAGAGAAAGAGAGATAGGATTCGTGTATCGCACAGGGCGAGTGTCGGAGCTACGGAGAACTCTGGCGCCTGGTGGCGCCGGGTTTTCGGGATGACCTCGACCGATTTTCAATGGACCGCAGGTCCCTCCCCCCGCCCGCTCCCCTCTGCGTTTGGTGTGTGTGTGTGTGTGTGTGTAGTGTGTGTACTATTGTTGATAGCAGCACAACGATACACCGCTAATACCACCTGTGCGTGCGTGTGTGTGTACGTGTGTGTATGTGTGGATTTGCGGTGGTGTTATGGTTCCTTTCCGCTAATCGCTCCGGGCCGGGTACGCGCTCCCTATCGCACACTCCCAATCGCCGTCGCGCCCCTGGCTGCCCATCCCCATCTGCGGCCTGTGCGTTGATTTCCGAGAACTCGCTACAGAGTACCTGGAGCGGTTCTTTGCGCGGGCCCATCCGGCAGCACAACAGCATCTCTTCCACATCTTCTCACAGCTCACACGGGGCGGTAGGGCGTGGAGGAGCGGTGCCCGGTTCCTCGCCGATCGCGATGTCAATGGCGGTTATTTTCATCTTCATTATCGGCACAATGTCGACGTTTGTTGTTTCTATTTCCCCCCACAACCTCCCCCTCCCCTCCGCCCCCCGCTGGTTGCGCGCCTTCCCGCACCGTTTTTTGTTTTGATGTTCACGCCCCACCGTACCAACCCCTTTCGGTGCTGGTGCGCTTGTCGGAAGGCAGGAAGCGGACGCACGCTCTCACACATCACTCAGTTACGAAAGCGCATCGAACGTTGCCGAGTCGCAAAACCTTGCCGGAGAAAGTGGTGACCATGTCCGGCCGGGTACACTTCCGTTCTCGTTTGCTGGAAAAGCGCCGGCCCGTCGGGCCGGTTGCCCACCCGTTTTATCGCCATCCGCACCGAGTCGCTCGGCACGGCGGAATTTACGCACTTAGCTGCAGATATGCAAAGCGATATCGCGCTGGGAGTCGTCCGACATCACGCGGCCATGACAGGGTGGCGTTGTCCGGAGGACGGTTTGCGTAACTCTAAGGGGCTCTAGAGGGAAGGAAGGGATTGGGATTTTTGTGTGGCGCCCAGTGGCGCCAGTTCACGATCAACGCTAACCCCCGCAACACGATAGTGGAGCGGCAAGTTTGCGGATCTACTCACCGGAAGAGGGGCCACTCGGCACTCGGTTACGCGTTGCTTACGTGAATGTGTGCGCAACAATCAATCGCCTGAAGTGGTTGGCCCCTTGGTGGGTCGGTGGATGCAGGGAAGCGTTGAAACCGGCAGGATGTGCACCACTTTTCCGGCTTTGTTCTCTCGAATTTGGTGAATGGATGGCCCGGCAAACAGCAGCCCCTGGGGAGGCTTTGTGAGTTCTTGCTCACTGCGTCCCAAAACAGCACCCCTTAGAGGAGTCAGCGCCGTGCAAATAATAGACGGCAGCAGCAGCAGCCCCCGTTTTCTATTTGCAAGCGAGCAAACAATCACACCAACACGCCGAGCAAGGGCAAACACGCAAACAAACAAACAGGGACGAACGTGCAAATAAACAGGTACCGACCGTCCACATCCTTCCCCCGAGCGCTTGGCAAACAAAGGGTGCACGCACCTACTTGCAGCCGCTTGACCACCGGACCAGACAGGTTGACAAACACGGCGTACCCGGCGACTGCCTATCCCGTCCCGGTACTCCTGTGACGCAACACGTCGAGAGCATCGTGAAGGCGTTGAGAATCTTCCCGGTTGTAACCCAACACCTCTAGTCCTCCTGTGTGTGTGTGTGTGTGTGTGTGTGTGTTCCCGTCACACACCAGCAAGGATCGGTGTCACGGTGGCGAACAGCAGCGGCGCGCCCAACCTCGCCGGACAACAGCGCGTGTGTAGTGGAGCGTTGGGAGTGCTGTCAAGTGCACACAGAGAGGGTCTAGCAGTTCCCTTCGATCAGCAGACTCTTTTCACCATCTTCTAGTATCTTTTGCAGCGTTCTCCGACACTATCCGACAAAATCCGACACGTTCCGACATTTTAAAGTGGCATTTTTCTTCATCAATTCTCCAAATCATCTGCTGAAATGCCTTTCCGACACTATCCGACACCTTTCCGACAGTCTCATGTGGGAGTATTCTTTATGAGATATCTCCATCCTGCCTTTCCGACAATTTTCGATGCATTCTGTCCTTTTCCGACACCTTTCGACAACTTCCTGAAGAAAAACGCTAGAAGCGGGAAGAACAAGCCAAACATACATTCGCACGAGCGTGCGTGCGCGCCTACGTGTGAGGGATTTTGTTTTCTCGCGCGCCCGACCCCACACTGCTCGTCCGCACAGCCGCGATAACGGGCGCGCATGTTCGGCACCATATCCGAAACGTTTGCCCATGTGCCCTGGCCACGCAAGCTAGTGTTACGTTCTTAACCGAACGATAAGCAGATAACCGAGTGGAAAGAGAGGGAGCCGGGTGCAGGTTTAAGTCGTTTGCGAGCATTGAGCATTGGGAAAGGGAAAGGTTCACGCTGCCGTGTAGGGCTTCCCTTTTCGGGCTGCTCCCTTGTTCTGCTCAGCAATCGGCACCTCAATCACAGCGCGCAGGTCAGCTCAGGTCATTGGGGGGGGGGCTTTTTGCTTCATCTCCCCCATCAGCGGTGGGCAGATGTCTTTGTGGGCTCCACAACCTCCCGCCGCGCTCGCGATCGTTATCTTTCGCACCGCCGAGCAATTGTCGCACAAGGGAATATCTTATCTGCGGGTCTCCTGCTTGTTTGCCGTTTTATTTTTAATTTTCTTTCTCTCTTACTCATCTCTGTCTCTTTCCATTTACGTCTCTTCCCCACCTTAGGTCCTGACGTGGTGCAAGATCTTCCCCAGGCGACGATGCCGGAAGAGGAGGAGCGCAGCAAACGTAAGTGTTTCTTTTTCACTATCCCAACCTTAGTGCACCTCTTTACCTACATTTCCCTTTCTCTTTTCTCTTTTTGTTTTATTTTTTGGTTTAGATTTTGCCGCCCTGCTCACCGGACGCACCTCCTCGCTGCTGAAGAAGGACGAGATGGGCGCAACCTACTCGACGCTCAACCCGCAGAACGTGGTCGCCACCGGGCGCTTCTCCTTCCACAAGAAGAACCTCTACTATAGCTTCTACGTGTCGGAGCGCGCCGGTCGGCCCCGCTCGATACAGTTTGTGCACGCGAACGGCAACATCCTGGAGGAGCACACGCTCGCCCTGCCTGCGGACGAGGGTCGGCTGGGTGTGTACCAGAACGGCACCGGCAAGGTGTGCGGCGTGTGGCGCCGCATCCCACGCGAATACCGGCGGCTGCTGCGTGACGAGCTGGTCAGCGTAGTGCTGCTGTGGGGCAGCAAGCAGCAGGCAGAGCTGGCGATCGCGGGAACCGTCGCCAAGTATCCGGCGCTCGCACACGAACTGTTTAGCTCGCTGCTCGAGTCGGTGACGCAGCCGGACACGATGAGCGGCGCCGGCGGCACCGCCATCATCTCCACCAGCAGCGGCGTAACCTCCTCCATCCACCTGACGATCGTGCTGAACGGGCTGTTCGGACCGGAAGACCTCGCGGAAGTGCCACTGAACGTGCGGCTCGAGTCGCTGGACAAGCGGCAGCTCATCCTGGAGGACGTCCAGCGCGTCCGCAAACCGGCCCACGACATCAACGTGCTCGAGATATCGTCCCCGGTGTCGGTGAGCGATCTGCGCCTGCTGACGCGCGGCAAGCTCACGCTGACGGTGGAGTCGCGCCGCAACCCGGACCTGCTGCAGCTGCAGGGTGCGGTGCGCGCCCGGGTCGCCTGCGAGGTGTTCCAAACGCTGCTCAGCTCGCACGGCGCCAACGGGCGCAGCGACGCGAGCGGTCTCGCCTGGATGTACCAGAACCGGGACGGTGCACTCGTCTACCACGTCCAGACGCACCACCTGCACGGGCAGCCCGGCACGGCCAACCCGATCCTCACGCTGCTCGACGACAGTGCCAAGCGGAAGCCGGAGCTGGAAACGCTGACGCGGGCCTTCACCGGCGAACACGCGTCCGGTGTGATCGAGCGGATGGGACCGCGCGTGCTGGAACCGCTGTACGCGGGCGAGCTGGCCATACAGGTGGCGAACGAACAGAATCTCACGCTGCTGCACGGCAAGTTCGTGACGCGCCAGGTCGCGGACGCACGCGACTCGGCCGGACCGGTGCTGCTGCGGCGGGTCGCCGACCCGCCCTCGCTAGCGCACGCCGTCGGCATGATGTGGCTGGCGGTGGACAACGAGTGCAGCATGCACTACGACCTCTCCCTGGCCGGCGTCCCGAGCGCCTACCATCCGCTGCAGCTCTACCTGGAGGAGCTGCCGCTGGAGGCCCCGAACGCACCGGTCAGCCGCCGGCTGCTGGAAGACTTTAGCGGCAATCAGCTCGAGGGCTTCCAGCTCGGACTGCCACCACGCGAGCTGGCGAAGCTGGAGACGAGCGTGATCTATCTGGAGGTGCGCTCGAACAGCACGGCCGAACCGGTAGTGCGGGCGCGTGTGCACGCACCGACCCGCGTCCCCGCCCACTGTACCGGCGGGCTGGACAACGAGGTGCCGCAGGATCCGTTCGCGGCGAACGACGTGCCGGTGGCGGCGAGCGAGAAGTGCTTCCACTCAGGCCGCTTCTACGACGAGGGCGAAACGTGGCGCAGTGCGGTGGAGGCGTGCACCATGTGCTCGTGCGACCACCAGCAGTACCGGTGCGAGAAGATGAAGTGTCCACCGCTGCGCTGCCGCAAGGAGGACATCGTGCAGAAGAAGGGCGAATGCTGCCCGTCCTGCGCTGCCGGTAAGTTTCATCACTATGCCAGAAACATGCATAGAACCGTCCTCCTCCTCCTCTCGTGAATCTTTTCTTAACCGTTTCTTCCGCTTTCTCTTTCCAGCAGCTCCAAAGACCCCGGTGAGCAATGGACTACCGGTCGCCCCGAACACGCCGGTCAGCACCGGCGGCAGTGGGGCGGCGGCACGCGGCTGCAGCCTGGGCGACGAGTTCCACGAGGCCGGCACGACCTGGCACCCGTACCTGCACCCGAGCGGCTACGAAACCTGCACCATCTGCTCGTGCGAGCTGTTCACGCTGCAGGTGAAGTGTGCACGGACGCAGTGCCCGCCGCTGCCGTGCAGCGACAAGGTGGCGTACCGGCCGGACAAGAAGGCCTGCTGCAAGGTGTGCCCGCAGGTGAAGGAACCGAAGGGCCCACCGAAGAAGGTGCACCCGGCCGGCCGGCCGAACGTGCAGTACGACGAGGCGGGCAGCGCGGTCGGGACGGTGCGCACGCCGCAGGACACCCTGGCCGCCGGCGGTTGCCGCAAGGACGACAACATCTACGAGAACGGCCAGGAGTTCCATCCGATCCTGGCGACGCACGGCGAGGAGAAGTGCATCAAGTGCCGGTGCAAGGTAAGTGTGGCGCGGTGACCGCGAGGATTCAACCGAAGAGAGAAGCGAACATGCTCTTACGCAAGTCGTTTTCCTTTCCTCCCCCCCTTTTGCAGGACGGACAGCTCAACTGCAGCCGGAAGCGGTGCAACCGAGCGATATGCAACCGACAGAACGTCAAACAGCGCCCCGGTCAGCCACAGCAGCAGCAGCAGCAACCCGTTGATGAGTGTTGCCAGTGCAGGCCCGCTCGCCATCACCGGAAACGACAGCAGCAACAGCAACAGCAGCAGCAGCAGCAACAGCAGAAACAACAGCAGACGGGTGTTAAGAGTTGAATTTGCATTAGTTTGGCGAGCGTAGTAGTTATGCGACGCGGAGTGCCCGTGGGTTTCCCTGTGCCATGTTAAAGTGTGTTGCTCGCGGGGGGCTCCGCCGAATCCACACTTACCTGTTTTTTTTTACCATCCTTTTCCCATCTCTGATTCCCCTTTTTCTTCTCCTCCCCCCTCCCCTCTCTGTCTCTCTCTCTCTCTCTGAAACACGCGCAAACTTGTATCTCTCGCTCTCAGGCACAACCCTTGGCGGCACAAGATGGCGTCCTTGTAAAGGATAAACATCCCGTCGTTCATTGGAAAGAGGCAGCTTGCCCGAACTTTGCCCGTGCTGCTCGGTGAAGCAATGTTTCTTATTTTCTAGAAACCCACGCACGCACACCCACACCACCCATCACGTTCGCGACCGATCGCGCTCGTTTACAGCGTACGATCGCACCACCTTAGGCCTAGTAACGCTTGCCGTAACGCTACCCGCAGCACGTGTACTGTGGAGCTTTCCGCTTTACTTTTTTATAGCACACGATTTTTATGGCGCACCATTTGCAACGTTCGGCGTGGCCATGCTTGTATTAACTATTGGCGTATTGTTATGGTTGTGCGTGTGTGTGTGTGTGTGTGTGTGTGCTTGGGGTTATAGGCATCCAAGTCATTCTGCTTCCGCTGCTTGCGGTGCGTCAGGAGGAGTTATTATGGCGTGAGAGATCTCTCTCTCTCTCTCTTCCTGTGTTTAGTTGTTGTAGGAAAAGCTAAACTAAAAACATACTTAAAGGAGAAAGAAGAAGAAGACGTAGTAGTGACAACCACCCTGTTCAACTCCTCATACCTCGTTCGACCATGAGATTGTATTACACAGATTTAGGGTGAGAGAGAGAGAGAGAGTGTGTGTATGTGAGAGTAAGAAAAAGGCAGAGAGAGGAAATAGAGAGAGCGAGAGAGAGAAAGAGAGAGAGAGAGAAAATGAGAGAGTAAGGAGCTATTTATATGTACTTTAAAATGAAGCGCACACACACACACACGCATACATTAAAAAAAACACAAAAAAAACACATTACACATTTTTAACCATGTAAGGATAACGATGCATAACGATAATAATATAATATAATATATAATATACATCTTAACGTATTTTGTAGTACAGCACCTGCTCATCAAAACCCCAACCCTCTCGTGGGTCTGGCGGAAGTGAGTCGAAAAGTGACCTTTTTGAAATGCGACATGCTTAGAACACAAACAACAAATATATACAAACTCACACAGTCAGACACATCCACACACACATACATACTGGCAGGCGTTATGAAGCAATCCCTGATTATGGATATATATACATATTCATATACCTTTATATAAATTTATACTTATACATATATATATATATATAAATATATACATTATATTTTGTACATGTAGGCAGCGTAGGATCATTATGGAACATGCTGTACTAACTAGCGCTTTAGTACACTACCAATGTAAGGACACGTATTTATTTTTGCAAACAAACAAAAAAAAAACAATCACACATACGCGCGCGCACAAACACACACTCACAAACACATGAATAAAAGAGGGAACATAGGAGAACCGACTGTGCGAAATTTGGTCAGTGAATCGTCGCGTTCCGAGTTGCGCCACTCCGCGTACCAAAGCGATTAAATGGAGTGTGAGAGAAAGGGAAAGAGAGAAAGAGTGAGAGTGTGAGAGAGATAAAGAGAGAGAGAGAGTGAGTGACAGATCGAAAGATAGTGATTTAGTATAGGCAGTAAGGTGATGGTCATGAAGTGTTTTGGTTTTCCGCTTCTAACAGCAGTAGGGGGGGGAGAGGAAGTGTGTGAAAAGGGTAGGGTAGGGAGTCTTTTTTTAACAGAGACAAAACAAAGCAAAACTGGAGTGTGAAATCCGCAGTGGTTTTGCCGAGCTGGGGCGCAACTGAACCGAAGATTTGTTTTTTTTTTGTTGTTGTCGTTCGTTTATGTTTCTATTTTCATTCTGCTTTTTTGTGCATGTAAGGACAATGGCGGATGTGAGTTAGATAGGAGTCGATTTAACCACAAAAAAAAAACAAAACATAAAAAGTAATAGCAACAAAAACAATGCTAGAGAAAGACCCTTAAACAGAGAGAGAGAGAGAGAGAAAAAGGGGGGATATACAGGCGGATGCGAAGCCGGAAGCCCCGAGAAAAAGAGAAGAAAACGTGTCGGTAGAACGCATTTAACGGATTAGTAGCTTTGTTGTATAGATTAGGAAGACGGGGGAACAATGGGGGGGGGGGGGACACGAAATAGGCAAAATGCGGGCCTATCTCTAGCCTCTAGAGAACGACAGCAAACAAAAAACAAACAAACGAAACGAGAAAAAAAACCTATAAAGGGAAAAGAGAATCAAACAAAACAGAAGAAAAAGCAAAGGGAAGAATAGAATAAACACATCCAAATCCATTACAGGAACAAAATAGCTAGTTGTTGTTGTGTAGTTTGTGTACTCCGTGTTTTGTGAATCGTTTTTTTTCAATTTTTGTACCTTTTGTTGGTATGCGCTTTGTGCTGCTACGTTGATGGTTTAGTGGAGAGCGATGGCGTGGGGCCTACTAAGCAGGTGCATTCAGCGCCCTCTGTCCCAGTCTCGTCGCCTTGCCCTATACGGTATGCTCTCCCACGGCTACTTGTACTTTTGCACAGTGTGTATACACACCGATGCACCCCTATGGTGTGCCCTAGAAGTTGCCGCTAAGGTGTTTTTAAGTAGTGGTAAAGAAAGAGATAGAAAAGAAAGAGAGAGAGAGAGAGAGAGAGAGAGAGAGAGAGACAGAAAGAGAGTTAGGAAAAAAAGAAAAGAGACGGAAAGGTAAGAAAAGAGCAAGCGGGGGCACAAACAGAAGGAAACGGAAAACGGCACCCAATCCTAGTAACAATCCTCGCGGAATGCTGGTCATATCAGTCAAACTTTTTGTTGTTGATGTTCGTTTTTTAGGTTATCGAAAATATTTCGCCATCGTTCCACCACTTTTATTGTCGAAACATTCGCACACTCGACCACGCAACGGCAGACGGTGTGCCTGTGTGTGCGGCCTGTGCGTGCGTGAATGTGTGTGAATTTGCAAAATTATTGTATCAAAATTAAGCACTACCCCCTACGGCGGTAGTGGCAGCAGGGTAGCAGCAGCAGTAACGTTTATCGAATGCCAAAAAAAAAGAAACAAAGTCACACGTGAAGAGGATACTTAGTGTACGGTCGTGTAAGCGAGTAAAAGTGGAAGCAGCAAAATAAAGTTAGACTACTTAACGTTTAGGCCATTGCGTTTTTTTTAATTTTTTTTTTAATGCGTTTTTCGATGATTGCAAGTATAATGATTGTGGCTATATTATTTTCGTTTTTGGAAAAGAAACAAAAGCAAAAGGTAGGGAGCTTTAGACGAAACAGAAAGGATTAAATAGCAAGCAGTCCGGTAAAAAGTTACTGCAACATGGCGGGATTCTACTAGAAGAACACTTAGAGAGAAAGAGAGAGAGAGAGAGAGAGGGAGAGGTAGGGAGGGCGAGAAAGAGATGCGAGCAGGGTGAAAACGAAAAACGGTGCCTCGATCTCTAGTCAAGCGCCACACTCGCTGCGGCGTTCGTGAGGCACAGTGTGACTACCAGCACTGTAAATTCTGTTTGCGAAGCAGGATCGTGGCACGTACTGGCGGCTGAAACCTGCCTCGTTGTGTCTGCACACAGGTCACAAACAGTACAAGGACCAGTAACATTCGATTTAGAAAACACATCCGCCCACACTTACTCAACCACATGCAAGCAGGTCTACTTGTTGCCTAAACACGGATATATCACTAACACACACACACACATACATCAACACGCAAACACACCTGCAAAGAGAGTAAATACTTTAGTAGGTAAGGAGCAAGCATTGTGCGCGCTGCAAACTGTGTTTGCACTGCAGGCTTAACCGTCGTTTTGAAAAGAAAACAAATGCGACAAAACACTACTAACAGTGGTGTCGATACCATACCATACTTAGTATGAAGGAGAGTAAAAAAGGGAGAGAGAGAGATAAAGGAAGGGAAGAGGAAGAAAAAATAGCAAGAAAGAGAGAGAGATAAAACTTATGTAATAGCAACACTAGCGTTACTGTGTCTTATATTGTAGAAATTTTAAGTATTACTACCCGCATACACATATACAGAGGCAGCCATGTGTACGGCAAGTCGTACGACTGATAAGCGTAATAGCTTGTTGTTGTTTTTCTTCTTTCCTCTTTCCCATCATCCCGCCCCCATTGCCTCACATGCACCTACAGAGTGTCCGAATGCCGTTGGTAGCAGGCTGTTTTTATTTTTTGCGGGTTTGAGTTGCGTTCGGCACGTCACGTTTCTTGTCTACCAATATTAACCCGCTTGGCATAGCTTGAGTGGTTGGGGGCTTGAGCTTTCTTCGCCCGGTTTGTCGGAAGGTTGTCGGACGGTGGTAGCTGTTGAGTTTCCTCGCCGGTGAAACAGTTGAAGGAACAGAACTATATCGAGCTTATCAAGCAAGAAAAGCAGAAAGTGTGCTTTTGAAGCAGAGAGAGATGAATAGAGAGAAAGAGAGAGAGAGAGGAGGGAAAACCATACACGATTGAAAACAAAACTCTTCCGTTTCGTTACCACTTACCAAAGAAGACTGAATATGTTAGCAATATACAACAAAGAAAGATAAAGAAACAAACAAACGAAATAAGTCCCAAACGCCAAACGGTACAAGGAAACCGAAGCTTCAGCACGGCTGAATGAGAAATGTAACTAAGGGCGTTACACTAAATTTTGGTGAAACCACCTCTCTCCCATGTAAACAGGAACCCATGAGCAGCGTCACCGCCATCACAACCCGCCTAGTGGCACCATAGCAAGCGTGGAAACAAAACAGGCAGTGGAGCGATAGAGGGCGCCACGGTGCTTAGTAGTTCTATCCTCTTTCTTTCTTCCTCCTTACCCCGCGGCTCCCTTGTTCTTTTAGACGCTGTCTATATTTAATTTAACACATACATACGAGAGCTTTTGCCACGGTGAGTGGTTGGACATTCTGTCGAACTAGGCAGTGAAGGGAACTGTAAAGAGATTAGATTTACTTACTAAGCAGCGATTGCATTGTAACGAAAGCGAGCGAAAGAGATAGAAAGTGTGTGTGTAGGTATGTGTGTGTGTTTGTGCTGTGAAGAGAAGAGAAAATGGTGTCCATTTGATAGGCTTTACCAGCATCACTGTTGACTATTATTCAGGGCAGGCAAGTGTTGGTAAAAAGCGGAAAGGCATAGTGCATCGCACCCATCTTGTCGGACGCGTTGTCGGAGCAAAAATTAGACAGTATTCATGAAACGGAAAAACCACAAAACAGCCCCCCTTCTCCTTACTTCCCCGCTCAACTCAGCGTAACGGCGATGTCACTTCACTATTTCCTCTCCTAGCTTTTCCTCCAACTTTTGCACCACTAACTTTTCGAGTTGAAAACGAACTGCAAACAAATGCGAGAGAGATAGATAGAAAGAAAGGGGGAAGATAGAGAAAGAGTGAGAGAAAGAGAGGGAGGGAGAGAGCGGTAGGATGTTGGCAGCGTAACAAAAACCGTGTGAACAACACATAGAAAAACTGTTTTGCGATGCACTGACACCACGCATACTTTTTAATATTAATAATAAACTAAGTACTAAGAGCTACAACTTACATGGGATTTGGTTTTTATACTTCATTTTGCACAAATGATGGAAACGATTGAGTAACGTGTGAGTATTTTTTCTGTTGTTTTACAGAGTGTGTTGTACAATGAACAATTTGATTGTTTTACTTTCTGTTAGTTTCAGCTTTTTCCTGCGACAGGGCTTTCGCTCGGTTTCAACAATAATAGAAGCAAACTTGAATTTTATTTAATAATTAATAAGGTTTTAATGAAAAATCAACGGCCAACGGCAATTAATGAAATGCCGTTTATTCAAGATTTTGGGAACATATAACCATTGCCTGATTTTTGACAAACAAGAATAATTGGTAAAATATAGAAAAGATGACAAGTGGAGTAATTTTTATATCACAATTATTTCTTAATAACGTTTTATTACATGGTAATATTATGGAATGATTGTGCTTAGTTGAAATCTTGAAAGTGGTTCTTTATAAATAGCACAGCAAGACGATCTTATTGTTTTGTCCGACACTGTATGATAGCCGTAACGGACGGACTCCTACGGCGTTATCTGTAACGCTCGGAACGCGTTACATTATCGTTGCGGTTTGTGTTCTGGATAGAAAAGCGACACCTAGCGGTGGGTAGCGCAAGCAGGAAGGCCTTTCTTTTCACATCGAAACAAAAATAAAATAAAGGAAGCAATTGGTTCCGCTGCCTGAAGCTATCTAATGTAGATATCGTAAGTTTTCTATGAATTTGATCGTTAATTGCGCTCTCCTGCAATAGCTCCTCAAATATCCCCCGTACACATGTTCTGACAGGAATGTTTGTTTTGGGTAATTGATTCCGGTACGCGTGACGTCTGCAGCTGTCACAACGGCGAATTTCGCGCGCTCTACCACCCGGTCACGGTGGCCAGTGTTTGTGTGTTCCCTGTACGTTGTGTGCTTTGTTTATTTATTCAAACAAACCCTGTTTGCTTTTGGTAGATTTTGGTGAGTTTTGCTGCATAAACGATGAGTAGCATCAACACGGCAAAGCTGCCACTGACTTCAAGCGATGAGGACGACCGTTCGATCGTGATCGAGAGCGATGGAACGGACCCGCCGATGGAGGAAGAACCGGCCAAGCCGTCCACACCCGTCAGCGTTCGGCGTTCATCGCGCATTGTTTCGCCTTCCACACGGTACGCGAAAGACTACGTAGTGCCGACACGGACCCGGCGTGGTGGGGGCCAAGCGGAAGTGTCAGAGAGTGGCACGAGTGCGAGCGAATCGGGCGATAGCGAGGAGGAGGAGCTCGAGCTGCTCAACAACAAGGTGGCCGCCACGACGCTGTTCGAGGCACAAACGGACGTGGACGGCGCCGGGATGTATGGGTTCCGTACGCCGAAGAAGCGCGGCTCGATGAGCGCACTGGCCCAGGCGGCGAGCAGTGTGCAGCGTACGCCTCGCTCAACCAACGGTGGGTCTGCGGTCGCACCGAGGACACCACGCACGCCACGCACGACGGCGGGAACGTCTGGTGCGGCGATGGTGCCAAAGACACCGATGCATGAACGGCAACGCGCCAAGAAAGGTAAAAAAGTTTTATTTTTTTATAGGTTTTTGTTAACACATTAAAGAGTATGTTTAATTGAATTTAAGAAAAATGCTCTATTAGATATACGCATACAGGTTGGTCGTATTACTGACCGTTAGCGTTAAAATCAAACGTGAATTTATTAGAAGAAGTATGTGAAAATCATTAGATAAATTGATGTTGTCCAATTGTGTAAGGACGCTTATGTTAAACGACATTAAGGTACTGCAGCACCAGACTTCAAAGTCTTGCAGCTCTGGTCTGATGTTGAGATAGTTTGGAAACAAATATTTTAAAACTTAAAGCATGGTTAATTAATTTATTTTTACCTTGCGTCAACGTTCGAATCACCTACATCTTCTCATTGTCTTATTGCAGAACTGTCGAAAGCCCTGCAAGCCTCGATCATGTCCGATTTCTCGGCGAGCGAGAGTGACTACGCTCCATCGGGTGACTCAGAAAGCGACACGGATGAGGGAAGGGAGGAGGAGAGTGAACTGGACGACCAGTCCAGCGATGGTTACAGCTGCTCGGCGGACAACGAGAGCGAGCACAGCTCCGCACCCAGCACCGCAGCTAATCGTCGCCAAGCGCGTGCCTCGAATGGGCGCACTCCCAGCAAGCCGAACCTAGCCATTCCCGTGCCGGCCAGCCTGCCGGGCCGAGCGACCCGCGCCACCGCGACGAAGAAGAACGCGCCCGAGCTGCAGTACATCGTGCAGAGCGACGACTACTTCTCGACCTTCACGGGCGGCAAATCGGTCACGTCGGACCATACGCTCGATCGGCTGAAAACGCCCCGCCTGCCGCAGGACGTGCTGCTGCGCCTGCTGGAGGAAACGAACGCGGCGGGTACGCACGCGGCCGCCATCCAGGAGCTGCTGGACGAGCACGGCCACCACTTTGCCCGCTGGCTGTTCCTGCTCGACCAGGGCTACAGCGTGCTGCTGTACGGGCTCGGCTCGAAGCGCTCGCTGCTGCAGGCCTTCCACCACCAGATGCTCGCCGACCGGCCGGTGCTGGTGGTCAACGGGTTCTTTCCCTCGCTCGCCGTGAAGGACGTGCTGGATGCGCTCGCGAACGATCTGCTCGATCTGCAGCTGCAAACCGGCCTGCACCACGAAACGATCGACGAGATCGAGCGCGAGCTGGCGCACCAGCCGGATCTGCACGTGTTTCTGCTGGTGCACAACCTGGACGGTGTGGCGATGCGGCACGAGCGCATGCAGACGACACTGAGCCGGCTAGCCGCCCTGCCCAACGTCCACCTGGTGGCGACGATCGATCACATCAACGCGCCGCTGCTGTGGGACGGCTCCAAGCTCAGCCAGTACAACTTCGCCTGGTGGGACACGACCACCCTGCTGCCGTACAGCGTCGAGACGGCGTTCGAGAACTCGCTGCTGGTGCAGAACGCGGGCGCCCTCGCCCTCTCGTCCATGGGCAGCGTGTACGCGTCGCTCACGTCGAACGCGCGCGGCATCTTTATGGCGATCGTGCGCCACCAGCTCGAGCACGGCGTGCCGGGCAACGCACACTACCAGGGCATGCCGCTGAAGGAGCTGTACTGGGCGTGCCGGGAAGCGTTCCTGGTGAGCAGCGACATTGCGCTGCGCGCACAGCTCACCGAGTTCACCGACCACAAGCTGCTGCGGATCAAGCGCACGCTCGACGGCTCGGAAAATCTGCACATACCGATCGAGCACGGTTTGCTCAAGCGGTTCGTCGACGAGACGGCTAAGAAGGTTTAGCAAGGTATGCAGGAGCATTGTTTTATAGGCTTGTATGTACCCATACGATTCTGTTCCTGATCGCTGATACTCAAAGTGCTTCACGAAATCTCCCGAAATTTGCCTAACAGCAAGGAAAAGTACCTTTTTCTTGTTATGCAAGGGCCACACAATGAAACACTGCGGCTATTTTAAATTAAGATCATTCGAAACCACACATCTTGCTAAAGGATAACCTGTCTCTTACTGCTGTAATTTAATTAAATAGTTGTAAAGTGCTCATTTTCTGGTGTAAATTCCGTACAAATAAAGCGCCCGAACCGATGGCATTTAGATCTGATCGTGCGACAGATCGAGCTTGGTTGACCGTAGAACGTATTCGTTCCTTCACACTCTTCGAGGTGTCGGAATCGTCTCACCCATGGCAAGGGCCGATGTGTAAAGGTTACTAGCTGTAAGCGCTGAAAAGTTTATTCCAAATTAATTATGAACATGCATCACTTTCGCTTCGCATAAGTTAAGTACTTATCCTCGCTGGATTTATAAGCGCCCTAATGTAGTGCCCGTAGCGTATACAGTGAATGAGAAAAGTGGTAGGAAAAAAGTTGTTTAAGTTCAATAGGAAATAGAATTTACCAATAAGATTGTAAGCTAGGAATTGTTGGCGCGAAAAGCTTTAGTGTAAGGTAAGGACAGGGCCATAGTTTAGGGTGTGCTCACTTTTGGTCCCTGTACGAGGAAACGGAGAAAAGAAAATAAAAGATATTGTTTTTAATAAAACAACCAAACCGAACAATTCTAGAGAAGTGTTGCAACGATTCAATTTTAAGTTTGCACCAGCCAGATGAAACATTCCGCTAGTATTGCATTACATGGTACAGTCCCTAATATTTTTTGTCTGCTTTATAACACTGGAAAGATATTCCATTTTTCAAAAAGTAAATAATAAATCCTTATCGCTTAGTTCTCATCGCAATAATTCTAATTCTAATGATATCAAAATTAATACAACAATCGTTTGGTCGTGCAGGCGGTACAGTGGTGGGCGGTTCAAAGCGGACATCAGCAGCGACTGTTATTTCAACACATAATAATTTTTAATAAAAACTTCTGCCAAAAAATAAAAAAAAGTAATGGTTTGGAAATAATTTGTAGTCAGGCCAGAGTATGGGAAGACGATCCCCTGGGATTGTGTAATCTGTCTGCTTGTATGCCATTTATTGTCGTTCAATGTTAATGTTTAAATGTATCACAAAAACAGGTACCGATGGGAGGATTTAGAAAAGTGGATTTTTTATTAAGGAAAAAGCGTTAGAAAATGCTTTAAATAGCCTTTCTAAGCCATAGGTAGGTTTTCATCGTTGCCCTGGTACACATCCAGCTTACTTCTTAACATCACTTTCCTCATCATAACCGGTGCGATCAGCAGCAACTCCACCTCCAGCTCCAACAGTTCCACAAGCTGTTCCACCTGCAGCAACAGTACCGCCAGCTCCAACTGCTCCAACAGCTCCACAAGCAGCAACAGCACTACCAGCTCCAACAGCTCCACCAGCAGCTCCACAAGCAGCAACAGCACTACCAGCTCCAATAGCTCCACCAGCAGCTCCACCAGCAGCTCCACCAGCAGCAACGGCACCACCAGATCGAACAATTTCAGAGGTTCCTCCACCATCAGCTTTGGCCGTAGCTTTCTTCCTCACAACCTTCCCCGGACACGATTGGGTTGCCCGATTCCGGTTGGGTTGCCGATTGAGGTAAATCCTGCCGTATGGGCTACCAGTGCAGAAACTGGCGAAATTTCGTCTGCCCATATTTGCTGCCAGTCGTACGGTTGCTGGCTCAGCGCTTAACAAATCCCGCGGACGGCGTCGAATTCGTCGCAACAATCTTCTTAGAAGTCCCTCACCCTTGCTCGGTGGAGGGAGCACCACTCACTATGCTTTAGCAGAGAATCGCAGAGAATCACAAAATGGCTACGACGGAACGCGAACACAATAAACAAAAACGGCAGATTAGCAGAATTTAAACCCATTTGCGCTTATGAACACGAATTTTGCTCTTTACTTACCCACAGATCAAGCCTAGCAGTGGTAGTGATGGCGTTTTCAACGTTTTCAACGAGTTGTTGCAAAAATTAGAGTGACTTTGCAATTTCCTTAGAAGTCTCCGGCAACTTTGATGAAGCTTTATCGTGTTTAAGAAAGAAGACTTTGAACACTGAAATCGCAGCGTCCGTTACACAAAGAATGAATTCGGCTAATTGTCATTCCAGTGCAGAGCTTTTCAGCAACACAGTGGGATTGCAAAAAAGTTTGACCATAGCAAGCCATCACAATTGGTACAAACTCAATCAGCACAGAATATATCTTTTGTTTAAAAAAAACCGTTTGTCTGCATTTTTCGCTATTTTCCGTGCTGTTTCAGTCTGATTGATTGGGAATAGAAACAGGGAAAATAAGCGGAATTTCTGCTACCTCAGTATTAGGCCTGGTGGAGGTACACTGCCACAGTAGAATCTTATGTATCTATCCATACAGACTATCTCGGGATCAGTGTGACCAGAAGTATCGATTTTCCATAGGCTCGATCGATGCGCAGATGAACATTTTAAGATGAACTTAAAATACAGATTTTTCATAATTTATACCGAAAATCAAAGATTTTTGTATACCTTTCAAACATACCTTTCAAAAATTCAATGTTTTTGTAAACGTTTCAAATAGAAATACGTTAAACGAATGCGCCATCTCTGTAATGAATCACCTACTACTTCCCAATGCGCAAACGAGTCGTGTTCTGGTCGAAACTTGATCAGGACGACTTGTTGGCGTGTATCAACACCATGTCACTGTGAAAACAAAACGAATACTCTATGTTCTGCGCTATATTAATATTATTACAATTATAATTGTTAAGTTATTTTGTTCAAGTTTACTAAACATTTCCAATTTGTGAGTGATTTATCCTTAAAAGATGTGGAGATCCGGCATGGTTTTTAAAATCCTAAATAAACGATGCGTTATGTCTGTGAAGAAAATGAAGATACCAGGGCAGAAAAAAATGCTTCGCCATCGCTTATCGCCATTTTTTTACAGTTACGTCTCAATATTGGAAATAAAATATTGCATAAGGCGCCACCTGGCGGGTCTAAAGGTTTCTGCATTTCGACGTCGAATGGCAGTCCTTACGGTAGTCGAAACGACTGCCTTCTGACTCATTTGTAACTAATTTTGCGCATTGGGTTTACCAAGGTCCCTTGAGGATAGAGGTCGAAGCATAGCCTTTTTCTGGTCCGACATTTTCGAGTTGATGTTTGACAGTTTGCTTGAAAAGTGTTTACCAATATCTGCTACAATCGTTTCATACCACCAGCTTGATGGCAAAGAAAAACAGCGAGAAACAGCAAGTTGTACGTCTTTATACCCAAAATTACAATAACTTCAGAGTCTGATCCAATATTTGTGGAAAACTTGAGCTTAGTGAAGTTCTATTCTAGTTTGCAGTTAGTGAAAGCAAAGCTTCATGTACAAAACGTGCAAGTTGATATGCCTAGCCAAAATACACGATGTAATTCGTCCTTTTTACGTTTTAATGCTAATACTAGCTAGTTTTTCTTCAAAATCGTTCAGAAGCAATGTAAAGAATCATCTTCACAGCAATTTTTCACCGAAAGCCATAGATAAACAAACTCCAAGCAAACTGTCAAAACTGTTCCCTCTGCTACTTGTCATTTTGCACTGAATGCTTCGACCTCTATCCTCAAGGGACCTTGGGGTTTACCATGGCAACGATGAAAACCTGCCAGACCTATAGACGTGCGAATTTATCATACAGGGTTTACACTCACATAATGGAACATTACAATCAATCGGTGGAACATTGCAACTGGTTAATGGAACATTGCAAACGTCGTGTGGAAGTTTGCAATCATATAATTGAATCGTGCAATCATACAGTGGAATTTAGCAAATGTACTGTGGAATTTTGACAGCTGCTCTGGAACCGATGTAAACAACCCAAATTCAAATGCAATTTTGTTACTGTATGCTCCGACTATGAATAGTTTCCAGCAGGATTCTAGCTCGAAAAGAGTTAAACTTACTATTTCCTGGGTAAAAGTTCAGAAAAAATGATAAAAATGCAGAAATTTACAAACCCGCGCTGTGTTGTTTACAGCGGCTCCTGCGTTAAATGTCAAAACACCACAGTACGTTTGCAAAGTTACACCTATTCAATTATATTCAATTATATGATTGAACGATTCAATTATATGATTGAAAACCCTGTAACTATCGATAATTTATTTGCGTTTTTTTTTTTTATTCAGTAGTAACGGCCAGGCCGTATTGCTAATTTATTTGCGTTCCTACCGATAAAGTAGAAATTGATCTGGCCACTCTGCCCGAGATAAACTTTACAGTAATTCTCCGCCATACGCCTTAATCAATCTACGTGATTCCGGTATACACTACCTATGGAAAATGACGGTTAATCACGTTTCATCACTAATTTGGTAATAAAAAAAAATAGTTTTTTATATGATTGAGCCATTTTTAGTTTCTGTGGTGCAAGTTCGATCTTAAAATGCTCGATAGCGTTCAGACACATACCAGCGTAAATCGGGGAGTTACTGTAATCGAATTGGTTCAATTTCAGCAAATTTTCAATAATTTCAAACAGCTTCACAACATATCGAGTCTTGCCAATTAATTGGCACCAACTCAATGGTTAAATCACCGACAAAGCGACGTGACACCTTGAACAAAATCACCATCGAAAGTTGTCCCAAACATTTCCAACAAAAATACGTTAAACGCTAGCGCCATCGCTGTAATGAATCACCTACTACTGTACCATGGCAATGACGAATACCTGCCAGACATATTGAGGTGCAAATTTATCGTATGTAATCTGTCCGTGAACTGTTTGAGCAACTCCGCAAAACGTATCTGTTAACAATGTACTGTCGAAAATGGTTCATTTTCCTACAAAAACTTGCCACAAACTTCTTTCCTATTTCGTGTTTTAATAAGCAGCCTACGGCTAAGACGTCAACATTGCTGAATTTCGGCAGAACCAATCATCTTCTTTGAAAATAACGGCTTTTATATTGGGACACTTTTGTAACGCGAGGGTCATGTCGGTTTGTCGGTGGTTTAATTACACAATGTTCAACACACCGTGTGTTTGACTTAGAGCTGTCAGCACTGTACATTTTTTAAAGAACTTTAAACCCGTTGAATGTTGGTCATAAACGCAGGCACGGTTAATCTTTGGTGCGTGCTGAGCTACGTACAGCATTTCTACTTTTTTAAGGGTACGTTTCCCGCTTACTTTATCTGCTGCAAAAGTTTTCTGAAAAATTGTAAAACTCTTTTCTTCTTATCTCGTCGCTTGAGCACGCGAATATTGTTCAGAAAACTGCTGTTCGGAAAATATGTTTTCATCCTTCTCTCTCTCTCTCTCTCTTTCTCTTTCTCTCTCTTTCTCTCTCTTTCTCTTTCTCTCTCATTCGCACACATTCTCTTCCGACGGAGACTGCGTGCGCCGCGCGGGCGTTCGAGTTGCTATGGGGGGGGGGGGCGAATGAGCCTCCACCATCCTCCTCTACCCTCTATCCCTTGGCCGTAAAAAAGCCCGAATCGACCGTCAGTACACAGTGGCAGGCGGCACCGGGCACACACGCATCCCTTTCGCTGCTCTCTCGCGTACGGACACCTTGCCGTGCGCCTCACCTTCCTTTCCCGGCTGTGGGCGTCCCCTCCACCCCAAACTCCTCGTCGCGACATCAGCGCTCTTCCGCCGCTCCTTTCCATTTCCGGCTTTGGTTCTTTTCCCTTACTTTCCTCCTGGTGGCGTTCGGTGGCGCTACGTTCACCTATCCTCCTTGCAGGGCGCTTTCCCGAGGTTAGAGGTCAGCCCGAAAACGGCTTTCAGCACTCTACCGTCCCACTCCCCCCCCCCCCTAACTTGTTTAATGTTTTAAAAAACTTTCCCTGGTCCACCGTTCCGTGCCCGTTTGAGTGTGTTTGTGCGTAATAATGAGCGTTTACCGTTGGTGGCAGCAGTAGTGGTGTGGAAAAAGAAGGTGAATAGTGGCGTCCTGTAGCGATAGAAACTGTCCCAAAGCCTCTAAGCACTGTTGTCCTGAGGCTGTCCCTCACCCTTCAACTTTGTGGCTGTCTGGCGAAAGTGCGTAACGTCGACACACACACACACATACAGACAGACACATGCGTACGACCGGCATTCTCCCACAAAAATATTCCAGTCTGCAGTACATCCCTGCACACCCCTTCGGTAGTGTTTCACAAATGCTAAACTTTCACCGTTCGCATCGTTCCGGCAGTGTTGGTGCAAGTGTGGCGAGCATCAAAACAAAGGCACGAAAGGGCACCGTACGCGCGCGCGTGGGTGTGTGTGAGAGAGAGAGAGTTTGCGATGAAATAGGAAAGAATTTTCTTGTGGCAAAATTTCGCAGCCTCCCCTGCCCTGCAGACGGCAGTTTGTTTGATAATAAGGAAACAGAGTAGTAGAAAGAGAGAGAGAGAGAGAGCAATATATAGTAGCATGAGCAAACAAGAGAGGGGGAGTAAACGAGAGAGAGAGAGAGAGACAGAGAACTAATAATTAGGGAAAAGCACGTGCCTATTACGTGAGTCCTGTCGAGCAGAGTGCAAAGCAAAACAAAAGCAAAGGTCGCGTAAACAATGTGTGCTGTTGCTTAGCACGGTCAATCTCCCACTGTAAACGCACGGCGTGAAACGTCACCGGTCCCTACTACTAAGGTTTGACACGGCAAGCCTGTACCAAAACAAAGCTCCATCATCTCCCTGTTCGGTTCACTACTTAGTGGAACAGCGAGTGGGAAGGAAAATGGTTTTCGCACGATCGATGCCAAAAACGGCGGTGACTCGAGTGGAATGTTTTTGTTTTGATTACTCACCGCTTAATAGCAGCACAAGCCGGAATGTTGCAGGTGATGAAAAATGCTCAAAATTTTTAATCTTCCACACAGACGCAACAGAAGCGAAGGGTTAGAGAGAGGATAGTGAGGGAAAGAGAGTGAGAGGGAAAAGTTTGCACACTCGCTTGGTTCGGCGGCCCTCCGGCAACGGTTTGGTATTTAGGGACGTTAGATTCGAATCTTCCACAGTGCGGCGAGTGGGCCTGCGCACACCTTACCGGTCGGGCGCGCGCGAGGGAGAGAAACTGCACCGGGCCGGGGGCGGCGAGAGCAGGAGAGAGCGAGAGCGCTGTCTGTTATACAACAATGTAGCTCAATCAAAGCCTCACAGGGCCGTATGCAACGGACAGGGAACGTCCGGAAAATCTCCGAAAGCCGTTGCGCTCGCTCGCACGCACGGCAGAAAGCGTCACCGGACGCTTCGGGTTCGGCGTCGATGGCACGAGACCGTGTCTCGGGGTACCACCGCTGGTGTTGTATAATCAGCGCGAGCTGCTGGCAGAAGTCGCTTGCAGCAGCGGACAGCAGGACGGCCGCACGCACGGTTCTACACGGTTCCAACACCGCACCGATACCTGTTTCGCTCGTGGCTCGTCACTGTAGCGTGCGCGGTTCGGGGAAGGATGGGACGCTAGATCGCCTAGCCGGAAAAAGCCACAAGTGAGGGACAGTGTGGGGCGGGACGACTGCTAGTAGCTGGAAGAGGTAGTTCAGCTAGTGTGTAGCGGGCAGCAGTGTGCGGTTGGGCTGCGACCGGACGGACAGGTTGGTCCTGACGTCCCCGGCCGGTGCGCGGGCACCGGTGAAGGTGTTTTGGTCGTAGTCGTCGCAAAAACCCACCGACGGACAGTTGTGAAGCCTACCAGCAGGACTGTGGAGTGCTAGTTTACGTGCGTTTCATTTCAATCTCGCTTTTCCATTGCCATTGTCCCCACGGGGTTGCCCGAAAGGACGTTCAGGTTCCGGTTGCGCCATCAACAGAACTACGGTTCCACCAGCTTCCCGGTGCTCCACAATCAACCAGCCCCCAACGCCATCGTCACCCCCCCCCCCCCCCCACGACCCAAATGCGACAATAGTATGGAAGCATGTTCGCCGAAAGGAGCAGCCTGTGCCGTTTATATAATACTTTAATTTTCATGCACCGTAAGTACTCCCGCTTAGTTCATTCCGTTAATCGTACCACGTACACACCCGTGCCTTCCGCTGCGAGGGTTTGGGTTTGTTTCACCTACTGCTTCTTGGCGCGCGCGACGAACCGTTTGTGACGTCGTTCCAGGAATGGAATGGCACGTAATGGGCATGTCGTAACACTCGCGCGGGCGCTTGGAGCAACGAATTCTTGCTCGTCCACCTCCTGTTGCAACCATCAATCACACCTCCACGAACTGCCGCCGTCCAAACTCTAATGATCGATGATCAAGTTGTCTGAAGTTACTTGCCAGCAGAACCTGCTGGACAACTCCAAAGTATGGTGTAATGCGAGGATCTGCTTCTCTTACGCAATCTGTGTGATGGTAACGTTTTGTATTTGAGGGCGACATAATGTCCGGAAATGTCCGACAAAGTCTGTAAGCCTAGAGGTCGTTGTGCTCGCAGCAATTGGAGCTAGGAGTTTGGACGGTTTTTGGCGCGCTTGATTAAGCGCAATAATTACCCTCGACCACGACGCTGCGAAAGAGTTCACCGGACTGGGCGGAGTTAAAAAACAAAACATCTAATTGATGTGTTTACATCAATCCGAATCGAAAATCCTCCTTCACCTTCACTCGCTCGATCCAGATGCTTTGCCGGATGAGTGTGGCTACCTGTGCTGGGGTGGTTTTCCACCACGGGAGGCAGAGACCAAGAGCACCGCCTGGGATCAAACGGTTTCGGATTTAGGAATTTGATCTCATCTGCCGATCGCGTTGCGGCTGCTACTGCTCGCTGCTTTATGGTGGGTGAATTAATTTACAAATTAAATCATTCACCCCGTGCCGGGGAGAAGGCGAATGTGCGTCTCTCGCCCGCCAGTCCATTAGTTTGACCTTGGCAGCTGGAAGCTGCGGCGGGCATCGTTCAAGATAATCGTCTTCCCGGCCCGTCCGTCGCTTGCTCCGCTCCGAGATCAGCGCTAGTAGCACCGGTCAGCTCGTGTGCGCATGCAAATTGATGTGATTTATGCTGCATTAGTCCGGCGGGCCGGCCACTCAACGCCAAGCGGGCCCGGGCGCGTTTCTTGGACGAGCGCGCGTCGCGATACGTGGCGGCGTGTCGTAACCAAGGTCGTTTTCATAGCCGGAGTGTCCAGAGTGCCGTCTTTCACCACTCGATTGATTTATTTCCTTCGGTTTAGTTTAAACTTGCAGTTTTCAGCCGACAGCATCCACTTGAAGCACATTGATTATGCATCGGAAATGGGAAGCCGCAAATTCTACCACGGTTACCGCGACCCCGCCTGCACCACGATGCGTGGTGGATCATTCGTCATCCTGCCGTTCCCGGCTTGGCTCGGATGCTTCACCACAGCTCGGAAGTGCTTGCCCACCCCCGTCCTACCCCCTTGCACTGTGATCAATTAATCATCCACGTATCAGCAACCCAACCGGAAGCTAAGGAGGTATAACGTTGGGCCCTGCACGAAGCGGCATATCTTCATCCACTTCAAGCTTTACCCATCTCAAGCGCAACACCCACGGAAGATGATCTAGCCGTTTTTCTACTTTATCAAAGGCCCCCTCCACCTCCTCCCCCCTCCCTCTCCATCCATTCTCTTTTCTACGCCAGTTTATGACAGGATGTTGTCAGTATCCATTTAGTAGCACAATATCCAGAAAACACCGCCAGAGCGAAGCGGTACATACGTCTGTGTGTACCTGTGGGTAGCCTTCACCCACTTAATGAACCGCATTATCGTGCATCGGTATCGAATGTAGAAAGGGGTTCGGGTTTCCGCTTTCAATGGCCTGTAATGGAGGGATCGTTTTGGGCAGGGTAGCGTGCGTGTGTTCGTAACCCACCTCCGTCCTCCGAGACCGGGTGATGACAAGATATCGATAATTGAGACACGGTGCAGGAAAAGCGGGTAGATCCAAGTAATTTTCAGCAATTTGGTACTTGTTTCTTCGCAACAAATTGTTTTAATTACATCAATATAACCCATTCAAAAACTCTTTCAGTCAAAACGGGGAATTAGGCTCTTTTCTAACATACAATTTTCCAAGAAAAAAATTTGAAGCGTTTTATTTGGGGCTAATGTAATTCGTATTCTAATTTTGTTACAAAGAACACCTAACACTTTTTGCAAACTCAAGCGTTAATATTTTGTTGTTATCTAGTTAAATTTAATCAGAGAGCAGAACTATTAAACTGGAATTTTATTTAAGCTCATTTGAACAGCATTGTAGATTTTATTCCACATCATTTTTTTAGTTTTTGTCATCCTTTAAACGAGTTTTGTGAAAATTTTACAGCACTCGTATAAGTACCTGAGTGCGTTAGAGCACTTCTGTGTGACGCAGCTGTTGTGCTTTGAGTAAGTATTGCTTTTTGAAGGGGAAAAGTGCAGTCGAATTTAGAATGAATGGCTTGACGAAGAGCTTCCGGACACTGTCCCACCACAATTAACCCTCAAATATTGGTATGCTACATTTAAACGTGGTGAAAGAACCAGACGGAATCGTGTGAACACAGTGGCATCCCAGAAAAAGTGTTTGCAAACAAAAAAAATATTAAAAGCAACCATAAAGCCAAGTTGATCGCAATCGCTGATACGCTAGAGATACCAAAGGAACGTGTAGGACATGCCGTTTACGAATATTTTGATATTAGAAATCTCTATGTCAAACGGGTATCAGACAGTAATTCACATAAAAAAAAACAACAACGAGTTGATTCATACATTCACGAGCAAAAATTCATCAATGATTTGGCTGCCAGCGACTTTTCTCTTTTCTCAGATGTCAAAAGGACGCTCGTTGGGAAGAAGTTTTCGTCGGATGAAAAGGTGATCGTCGATACTACCTTTGTTAATCTATTTATCTATTTATGGTGTAAAGCAGCGAATTATTGCTTCAGACAAGTTTTGTATTGTAAGTGCTTTACTGAAAGAGAAAGGTATGGATGAGATTTTATTAGCTGTTTTAATTGGGCATAATGTCGAAGTTAAACGATTGGTAGAGTTAGAAAATGAGCGGTACCGAGCTTGAATCTCTCCCGCGACGCTCTCCGATAAAAACCCCCTTTGATAAGTCGCTCGCGAGAGGCGGCCCGATGGTCTAATGGTAAAGCAGTAGGTCTTCTACCTACGCCGGACACTGTTTGAACCGCATTTGAACTGCCTTATCATACGTGTAGAAGTAGATAGCCAGCTAAAACAAATGACTTAAAACGAAGATCTGTAACGAAAAGAAAGGAAAAAGAAGATGATAGAAGAAACATAATAGTTAAAATATTAATAATAACATAATCAGAAGAGAATTCGAAAAACAAATATTTGACTTTCCTACGCATGTGTCACATTGTCTATCGAGATGCGAAGGGAAGCACTTGTGGTTAATGCTAGGAGAGCGCACGCAATGAGTTTTCACCGGTGTCTGAGCGATTCGTTCAACCTACCGGCTAAGGAGTTCGCGCAAGAAAAGCAGGCCCGAAAAAGAGACAAAGACCGCTTCAAAACTATTCTTACCCCGAAACTGCGCTGATTGACTGCTGCTTTTCATCCGCACCGCAGAACGGCCCAGGTCGTGCACAACATTCCCGGGGGCAGGCTATTACCATTTCGGTGTCGGATATTGTTCCGTGTTTTCGTCGTCCACCACCACCCGGCAACAGGTTTGCATCTCGCACCGTGTACCGCTTATGCAAGAGGACACTCTGGTTATGCCTGGTCCGGCCACTGCACACGGTATACGAGGGCGCAATCGTCCTTCCGCTCAATGGTTGCGCTTCTGTTGGGTTGTCGGCGGCTGGGCGGAGATGCCTCCGACCCGATCTGTCGAGTGCTGGTCGAGAGCCAAGCGGGAAGAGCTCATTGACACACGCTACAAGCGGCCGTCGTCGGGCAGTGGGCACGTAGGGCAGCAACAAGCGACCCGGTATGCGCTGGAGCGAAGCTGTGATTGTATTTATGCCACCTCTTTTTAATGCGGTGGAGCTGAAAACGTCACCCCACGGTGCCGGCGGACAGGGCTGCAGGTGATGAAATGAAAACAGAGACTAAAAATAAAAGCAAAAAAGGCGGAATGATACAGCCGCCGGCTCTAATAGTAAATGAAACATCAATAATTTACGATGCAAATTGTATGTGTGTATGTGTGGGGAGGAGGAGGGGATGCAAAATCGATTACTCTTTCTCTCTAGCCTGCCAGCCAGCGGCTCTAACCTGTTGGAAGCTGCCAGATTGTGAGGTGAGCGTGCTTTTCGATAAGAAGCTTTTATTACACTCCGGCACAGGCCGTGCATCTGTTCGCTTGCTGATAGCTTCCAGGACAGTTAACTGGAGCGAAAGTAAACCCAGCACGGGCACAACACATCAACTGTAATCTCAACCTTCAGGCGTCCCGTTTTTCCCCAAGAGCGCTCCAAAACAAAAAAACAAAAACCCTGCGCTATGTTGACACGGCTTAACAAAGGTGATAAAATCGAGTAGAAAAAAACACGTCCAACTCAACATATGGTCGTGGGCGGTGAAATCGTAAAGAAAAGCTTCATTCACACCTTCCCCCTGTGCCCTTGCGCACGTAATGAATGAGTGGCACGTCAGCAAACGGAAATGAATGACTACTGATGCCAAATGACTTCTGATGCCAAAGGTTTCCCACGACCCGATTTGAGGAGGGTTCACCAGTTGGAGGGATGTTGTTCTGTTTCCTACCGCACTGCTGGACGCTTTTTTTGTTTGTGCCCCGCTGACAAATGAACTTACGACCACGGGGAAACATTAATAACGGTCGGGGCGAAGTGACAGCCGCGGAAACAAAACAGGCGCGCCATGTCTTTTTAATTATTTTTTTTTTGGGGAACACGCAGAACTTATATAGCTTCGTCTTTCGCACAAGATGTTTTTGTGTTGATGAGATGACGGGCCTCGGCGGACGGGGATGGTACGGTGATGATGAAGATGTTGATCCGATGAAGCGACTTTGTTCTCAATTGAATCCGTCTAATCGCGTCATCGCTGTCGCTGTGAATTGGGAGCAGGGCCACACACTGTCCAGCCATGGATCGGCGCGGCCCTGATTGGCGGGATTGTGGTCTGACCTGTTAACTTGCCATTACGGCTGGATTGACGAGCCGACCAATTTGTGGGTCTGTGTTAAAGCAATGAAAGAGAAAAGAAAGCGGGGGTTTTGGGAAGGCAAATGTTAGTAGATCGAGTGCGTTTGACACGAGCTGTCAACCAGCTGTCAAACCTGTCATTTGGTTGTCAAGTTAGGGAAAGGTAGGTCGACATAATGGATAGAAGATTGATTTTTTATTGCAATGTGTTGCTCTTTTTAAATGAAAGCTATAACAAGAAAGGGCACCAGATTACATGAGACCTTATAAAACTAGAAAATTTCAAACATGTAATACGTTGCACAGAACGCAACATTTTTCTACTTTGCAATAGATGCAGAGTCTTTACCTTCAAAGATCTTTTATTAAAAATGGAAATGGAATTAGCACATTTCTTACATTCACCTCATATTTTCTGTGTGTCCTAATTTACCTAACCGCTTCATGAAATGACCTCTGAAACAACTCTCGGGATTTCGGTCTAAATGAAGCTTAAGTAACTCTTTATGAGAAGCATCTAACTTTGATTAGAGTTATTGCAGCTATGCAGATTTCGACTGGCGTATCCCTCAGTCCAGTCCAGACTGGTGTATCCTTCAGACTCTGTCCTGCAGTCACGGAATTCAGCTTAATTTTTTGGTTCCGGTGCTTACTTCAACCTCGAGCTGATTCCATCCCTGGATGAGACATTTTTTTTCCCCTTCGAAAAGGCATCCTTTTTTCGACATAATACCCTTTTAAAAAGTTGTTAGCAACTCTTGGTACGCTTATGGCTCGCGAGGGGTGTACAAAACTACCCTTGATCTGCAATTACTTCACAGCAATAAATGGTTCCAAGGTTGTGGCTTCAAATTTTATTGTCTATTTAACGTCATAATATTGGGATGGCCTCGTTGTCGAGTGGCAATGGCGTGAGTCTGTTACAAGCCTTGATGTTGTTCGATTCCCATACGGGGTGACCTCTTGTGTGGTGGAAAACCTGTCCTGCTATTGACTACACAAAATGGCTTGTGTTGGTGTGCAAAAAACCAAAATAAAAAAATCGTTTAATATTTTTTATAATTTGAAAGTATTTTAACACAATTTTCTAAAAGAGTTTTAAAAACTAAGCTTTTCTTCTGTCTAAACTGAAAATCAACTTCAACTTGCGTTTATGTTCACAGCTACATTTACATGCCCGGATTGTATATTCTTATTTTAATTTAATTTTTGTTATTAATTTTCTGCATTGTTTCATTTTTACAGTACAGTAAAGTGTAATACAAGTTAATATAACATAGTATATGCTAATTTGCAACGTAGTGCTTCACTGTTTTCTTTCATTGATTCAACAACTTTCAGTATTAAATGCTAAGCTTTTTTCACAGACCCCCATTTTGAAAACCCTTCCCTTTACTTCTTTTTCAAAACATATTTGCGCAAAAACCGCAAAGAAACCTCTTTCTCTCAGAGGCCCTTTCTATGTATTACATTTCTGCTAAAACTTTAAACCTTAACAAGAGTTTGATTGACTTTTGGTGACGCTCCTCCGGGATCCCTCTCCTCCCCCCACGGTCGGGAATCGATCCACTCGCCGGGCTTGTGGCAGCCGACGCATCATTCCATCACACCACTGGTCCACTGTTTTAATCCCTCGTATTATGCCTAATAATTACCTCCGCTGGGAGGGCAACTCGATCGATTCTATCTTGCTGGCTCATGCTGGGTTCTAAAACCACTACCCCCACCCCCTCCCCCATTCACCCACCAACTGTCTTTAGCATTTCCACGGGCAGAAACTATTTCCCAGCGCTTGGTTTCGAAACATTGCCGTGACACGAATGGTGCCACGCTTTAAACTTTAATTGCTTCGAAAATAATTATAACCAAAGCCGGCAACATTCAACAGTTTTCGGGTGAGCTGGCAGCGCGTTCCGACTTCCGTCTTTTATCTCCCAAAAGTTCCGCACTCGATGTTTGGACGGGAGGGTGTGGGTGGCTAAAGGAAAAATACAGAAACAAAGACGCACGCACCCTCGCCGGTGTCGAATGTCCTTTCTTCTGTTTTATTTTTGCCCCGCAATGGTTTTTTGTGGCAACCGTTCCGAAACGCAAGGGAAACGCATTACATAATGCCAAGCAGTGTGTATGTGTGTGTGTTTGTCTGTGTCAAAGCCCTCCCTGATTTCCTTCCCTTTTTTTGTGAGACTGTATGGGTTTGTGTGTGTGTGTGTGTCGGTGCTTTAGTTTTAGTTTGGTCGGTTGTGCGTTACGGATTTAGCACTGCTGGTTCTCGATGGTGCAGATCGATAATTCGGACCCGGTTTGCCAAGGTAGAGGACCTTCCGTGTTGCCGTTCCGTGGTGGTGCGCTTGGGTTTTCCCTCGGTCACCGTGCCCGGCCCGGGATTAGGCGGCTCGATTTTGCTAATTTATTTGCCACACGAGAGTGTAAGAGAGACGCAAGAGTGAAGAAGGGTGACTGTCGTGTTGCGTGTTAAAACTGGTGTCGCTTTTCTGCTTTTCACCGGGAACTTAATCCAATTGTTCGGTTCGGTACGGGCCAGCCACTGCCCTCCCTCCAATGATTTTAATTCGATTTTGTCGACCGATTTTTGGTGCGGGGCGAAAGGGAAGCGAGGTGGTAGTCGACACCTTCCCATGTCACTTTTTACGTTTCTTTGGATAGCTTTCGAGCGTTCGTTTACACACAGGCTATCCCTTCCCAGAGGTTGCGCCAACAAACTTGCTAAAAAAAAAAAATGGAGCTTAATTTGCTTGCTCGATGGCACTTAGCGAAATATTTATTACCTGTTTTAAGAGTTCAGTAGTGCACAGTGAGGGTTTGCACAGCGGGATAAATTGCAAAAAGTTTTCTGAAAACATCAATTTTAAATCAATGAAAAACCATAAAAGTAGAGCAATAAAATCTAAAATATTATTGAAAACATTAAAAAATGACGAAAATGTATACATAAAAGTCGAAACTAAACGGGAAATGGCTAAATTTTAAATTGTAAATTTTAAAGATTTGTTTTTTAATAATTTTATAAATTTTTTGAATTGGTTTAATTTGACAAGATACAGTTAAAGGCTTACAAAAGTCAAAACCTAGATCTACTAAGCACATTAAGCAATGTGGTAAAAAATTGTTTTATTTTTGTTTAAATTTTATTTTTATTTTGAAAAAAAAAAACATTTAAAAAGATTATGTGCTTTTTTGGGCTTTAGGAGTTTGTAATGAAAACTTTGGGTATCATGGGATATACCTTATTAAAAAGGTAAGCGCTACCAGTTGAAATTAGTTCAGTAGTTCTAGAGCTATTTAACACTCTTAATTCATGGCCATAATTCATGTTGTATATAAGAAATAAGTAGATTGACAGTCTGTAAATTGAAGAACTTTATAAGTTCGGTTTGCTAACTGTTACTTACAAAAAAATAGTAAATACGAAGACCATGCTGACTGACTATCGTGCTATGGGTACATCAAGCTTCAGACAATCCGTTTGAGCTTAGGCCGGACCCTGACCGACAAGGTTGTTGCGCCAAGAAAACGAAGAAAAAGAAGTCCAAATGACTGTTCCGTTTGTGAGGGTTTCAAGCGCCTCCTAGTGGCTTTCGTGTCGAACTAAGGCGAAATTATTTTCACCCCTATCAGCTACTAAGCGTTTGAAACGTTTCCGTGATACAAACTGATTTATTGCTGTATAAGTAATTACCAATACTTAAGCTTACACATTATCTTTGCCGCAGGTATTACGATGGCCGACAACAATAATGCAATGTAGTGTCCTAACAACTAGCCCGCTTGTTCTGACGTAAAGCGCCCTCTAGTGGCTTTCGATACGAACTAAAGCAAACATGTAAACTATTTTTCTTTCACAAAGGAAATTTCTTGCACAATAATATCATCTCACCTTTTGCCCAAAACTATCCACTGCCGCAGCCAACAAGCAGGAAGAGCGAAAAGGGCTGCGGAAAGCAATAAACCAGCCGCAATAAAGCAGCATCAGGGGGCTTCGATCCAGATAATAAAACATAGTTGTTTTTTTTTCCAAACCGACAGGGGCAGAAACGGTGGTGCATGATTTTTATTACAACTCACCAACCACGCTTACCAACCCGATCGGAGAACCTCTCGCTCGCCCTACATTTCTGTTATTTGCCCGTTATTGATTCCTGCCGCCGGTGGTTTTGTGGTGGGGGTGGGGGCAAAAAAAAAATACCGAGCAGAATTAATAATTGACCCATTGGTCCAGTGTATATTGAAAGGCGGGCGAGAAGGACTCAAGAAGGACAGTGGCCAGGATGCTTCCATGCTTTTCCCCTTGGTGCTGTACAGAAGCGTACCGGGAAAGGAATGTCGTTCCTTTCGTGCGACACCGGTTTGGAATTTCTCATTTCTCATCCGGGAACGGGTCCCGTTAAACGATGACCTCCTTTCAGCTCCGTCCGTCCAACCAGCGGGACTTGTGTAATAGTGCAGTTGGAGAGAGAGAGAGAGATAGAGAGAAAGGGGTTAGAATATTAGCCATGGATACGATCGACGATAGATTATTGATTCGATTTATACTTGCAAATTGGGAAAAGTGAAACGCGCGTCGGAGCTTGGAGGGCACGAAAAGCAAACGCAAGTTTGGAAAAGCGCCCGTGCGCTGCGTGCTGTTTTCGCGTACTAACGCAATGCTTTCTCTCCGTTGCAGTGATCTACGTTACACGGTCGTTCGGTGTCATCTTCGAGGAGTATGTCGTGGACCAGGGCCGCAATCTGACGTTGCGGTGCGACTCCAAGCATCCGGTGCGATGGGTGCGCGAGGGCCGCCGGGAGGACGTCCGACAGTTCCAGGTAAGTCCACCGGGTGGAAACACCTTTATGGAAAGGCCTGTCCAGCTCAACTTCCTGCATTCAATCAAACCAAAGCGAACGGGTAAAACCGTATCGACCGAAGGGGGGGGTTGAACCTAGAAACCATAAATGCCATGCCGTTTGACTTCCACCAAACACTCGGCAACTCTCGATCCCTTTTTTCGCCACCCGGGGGGTGGGTGGGTGATTGTGTGTGTATATCTATCTACCACGAACGGTTCGTGTATAGGTGTATGGTAAACTTTTACGGAAACCGTACCAAAACCAGCTCCAATGACTGGTCCGCTCCCCGTTCACAGAGAATATCCCAGTCATGGTATCCGTTGCAGCCACCCACCCGCTCCCCACCGCACCAGCTTAACTTTCCCAACCGTCGCGGAAAAGGCTTTTAAGCATGGATGGACCAAGGGGACGAATGGCGCTCACATCATGCCACAGAAACGGGAAGCCAAACAGAGCGAACACATTCAGGTCAGGAGACGGAAAGCTGCCTGTCGCCGGCATCAAAGCCAAAACCGTATCGAAGTCGCTGCAAGTTTATTCTCCGCCGTGTCTGCCCGCGCGTCTCCCGGTGACACGGTAAAACTTTCGCACCGCAGCGTAAACCTTGCTTCCTTCCATCCGTCAAGGTGCGGGGAAATGTCAATAGGTCGAACCACACCACACCGAGGCGGAACGGCGGAAACCATGAACGATGGCGCGTTCCCAAGAAACATTTTTAACTGTTTGCAAGCTTCCATCGAGAAATGGTTTTATCTTCAGTGAAGTGACTCCGCTGCAGTAAAGAAAGAATTTTCTGACAAAGGTATTTACAAGGTTTGAATCATCCGTCAGTAATTGTTAGTATTTTGCAAAGAACACTTGAAGCGTTTCGTTTCTCCCATTTACTGAAACGTTTCAATTTCCGCTCAGCTTGGTTTCATGCGATCTGTTTTAAAACGCAGATGATGTGTTATTTAGTCTTCACTGCTATTTAAAATGTATTTTAAGCTCACTTGCAGTAACTTTTTTTGCAACCAAAGCGCTTGGCAGTTTCTACCGTTAAATCAAAGCGATTACTAGGTGAATCTAAAACGTTTCGCCGTTGAAACATTTCATTAATGAAACAGGAATACTGTAAAGTTTTAGCAGTTTTACTCTAATAGAGTTATTTTAGAGAAGTTGTGTCAATTCTACGGAACAGAATACTCTGCTGAAGGTGTTACAAAGTATCGTATCATTTTTATATTAAAATGTTTTTACCAAAAGAGTTCTCTTTGAATCGTTTCGTGAAAACTCTTGTTGTTTTGTTTTTGAAGCTTTCAGAATGGAGTGATGAAAAATCAAAGTACCGTAACTTGCAATTTCCTTGAGCGAGATCTTACTTTGAGATATTTCCAGAATTTATATTTTAAAGTACAACACTTAATCTTTAGCTTCTGATGTTTTACACATTTTTAAAACGTTTTAGACATTTTTTTTGTATTTTTTTAGACGCCTTAAATGCGTCTTTTTTCCTCGAAGCGTTTTTCTCTAACAAAAATATAAGTATTTAGTTTAGAAAGATGTCGAAATACAAATTTCATACTTAATGTGCAAAAAATACATCTTCTTCTTGGCATAGCGACCTTCTTAGTCTCTTAGTAATGATACCATCTAACGATCAGAATCTAACGTAGGCTATAAATACAAAGTAAAAATAAAATTACATTTAATCTTTGCTTTATATATTTCTATAGTTGAATAAATCGCATTGAAAGTTAAACACAACAAACATTGAAAGTTAATCAACCAGCAATTGAAAGTTAAACACACAAACACAATATTATTACAAAACTACCACTGGATGTAAATGTTACTTGGGTATGGTCGGTGTACTGGCACTGGTAAACACAGCACCAGAAACACTATACCGGTCCCCTTCGAGGAATGGAGAGTCTTCCGCACGCGTCGGTGTTATTGGACGCTCGTCCCGGTGCTCCCAGTCACGGCACCAACGGCCGGACGAAGCACCTAATTGACTTGGGCGAATTCAATCGCCAACAACAGCAACGACACCAGCCCGTTTGTGCACACGACTTCGTACGCCGTCCGCTGCGTACCGGAAGCGTTTAATTTGCGTGGCACGGATGAGCGCAAACCTGGGGAGACAGGAAACACGGCACCGACACGGAAAAACAATGCACTGTATGTGTGTGTGTGCGGCTTGGAGTTGGGTGCTGTATGTGTATACCGACCGAGTTTCATTATTGTCCGACCAGCACCAGTACCCAGAAGAGGTTGCACAACAGGCGAACAACAGTGTCCTGCATTGTCTCCAGTCTCCTTTGTCCTCCGGTGGGTGAGCTGTGTGCCTCGCTCGGGTGCTCAGGGGTTGTTGGGGGAGTCTGTGTCCGTGTTGGGAAGCAAATCCCATCTGCGACCCCGGCCGCTCCCGCCTCCAACCACGATTCCCAGCGAAGAAAACCAGACAAATAAAAGATTCGCACTCTCGTACCGTTTTCCCCGGGCAGAAGGGATGTCGTCTTAGCACGTAAAGGTGTGAGGGAAACGATTGTAGCGACAGCCCGTTGCACAGCGTTCGTTGTTTGCTGCACGCCTGTTGCTGCAGGCGTAACGCTTTGAATCCTTGCGGCCCGTGCGCTCTATCCCAACCACGACCCAAAACATTTGTGAGCGAGAGACCGCACTGTTGGGACGCTGTGCGTGTACTGACGCCATGCTTTCGCGTTAATGAATTTGTTTCCCTTCCTCCCCCCCCCCCCCCCCCCCCCTTATTTGTTGCCGTTCACTGCCACCACAAACCGCCACCCAGCTGTTGTTTTGAAACTGTTCGGGTTCGCTGTAGCAAATGGCAAGCTGCTTTAGAAGAAAGTGCCCCACCATGTCGAGAAAAGTGAAGTGAAACAACAGCGTTTTCTTCCTTATCACCCTTTTCCGCCTCCTCCAATCTCCAACCACCCTCCTCCCCCTTTTATCTCTCCCTCACACGGCTGACATAGTTTTGCAGCAAAATCAAGAATCATTCCATTTAAAATTCCTTTCCAAACCACCCTCCTCCCTCCTCCCTTCCTCCTTCCCGTCCGGATCCCGTTTCCCGGCTTGCATGACTCGCTCGCTGCCAGCATGATTGCACGCAAGGTCTTGTCTCGCGCTAATGAAACCACACTACTGGTACCGGGTGCGTTGCGGGTCACCTACCATTCAGGGGCACCTCAGGAATGAATTCCCTTTTCTATCTTTGCGTGTGGGTTTTTTCCCCCTCCTGCCAGCACCACTTTATGTTTGTGTGCGGTGCAAAAGCGGGCGAATGCTTAGCGTGGCGCTTTTATCTGAGCGCTGGTACGGGATGGCGGTGGGAAATAATAAATGTTTTAAGTAGTGTGCTCGTAAAGCACTCCGGGGAGTGCGGGTTTGCCTACCGTGCAGGGGCCGCAGCGGGCAGGCGTGCGAAAGCGGGTGTGCAAATATTCTGAGCGCTGAGCTAATACCCGCGGATTTTCGCTAAGCTAGCAGGTTTGCAATATTTCGCCATCGCGGAAAGTGGGCAGTGGTCGGCAAAGTCCGGCCGATTTTGGGAGAACATTTGGTAACGATTGCTGCGTAATTGAAACAATTCAGCAAATGGCATAACGATGCAATGATGATTGCTTTTAATTGCTAATTTTGAAAGACATAGTAAGGCTAAATCGTTTGGAAAGTTTGGCATGAAAATGTTGCTTTTTAAATCAAATGTTGGGCTAAAGTCTAGATTAATCTTCGTCCGATTTTCACGGCGCCTAAAGGTATGCAATTCCCATTTTCGTCGCACGGTTTGCCAAATCCAAACTGTTAATTATTTTTTGCGTTATTAAAACAGTCAATTTAAAATTACGTTTTGAAAAAAAAAAACATATGAATTACGAAACTTATCGCATGAACTTAGCATATACAACGCCGAAAATGGGGGTTGCATACTTTAAGGCGTCACGAAAATCGGATGAGAGTTAATCTAGACTTTAGCCCAAATTTGTTTTGCAACTTAGTTGACCTTTGATGACTGACTGCATATGCAAACTAAAATTACCTTCTAAGTTGAAATTTAAATTCTTAAAAATAAAAGGCAATTTAAAAGTTATTTGGAAACTTATTTCCTTTAAAGAACTCTCCAACTGATGTTCTTTCGTCGTGCATAAGTTGAAGTGTGAAAATAAAAAAAAAATCCTTAAATTGTATTGGTATTGTACGAGAAGATTACGCATGAAAAGTTTGATAGAAACACAAGCATCTCTTAATTTTGATTTGGAACAAAACTTTAACACTTCAACTACCGGACCAATAATTTTGACGGGTTAAATCGGGCTGTGCCAAGATTTAATCAGTAGTTCTAATACTTAAGGCAAATATACTAAGTTATTTTCACTTTATTATTTAATGTTTTGTTAAGTAAACAATTTCCATTTTAACAAAAACCCTTAAAACGCTTGGTAATTTTAGTAAAACAATACAACGGATACGTTTGCCTAACACTATCAAGCATCAAACAACACACAACTTTTGCTTATTAGAGCTTTGGTACTTTTCTGGAAAAGTTTGCTGAGCCCTGCCTTGAGGGAGTTTTGTGTTTTCTTAAGAACTGGCTTGAAGCTTGAAGAGATGGAAAGGGAAAGCCATTCGTGCCGTCCCGTTCTCGTTCTTGTTCTTGGTCTTGAGAGTGCATTGTTTCATCCTTCGAAAGCTTCTACCAGCGTCTCGGCAAAGGGCATACCGTGCTCCGTTGGCAGCAGAAAGGGAGCGAACTAATCTCACTTGGCCCTCGTCGCCAGCCCCGGTCGCTTGGGTGCGTGCGTGTGCCTTGCTGAGAGGGCGCATATGTGTTTCCTAAATTTTAATTAACCACAGGCACGGCACCACACGCACCTAATCCTTCGTTGGGTAGAAAAGCAAAATCACACACACACACACACACAGAGCCAAAGCAAACACATTACGGTGCCACGGGCTACAATCAGAGCGACCGTGTGAATCCACTCAAAACCCAACCAAGAAATTTGCCAAAGCAACGCTTGGTGTGCTGGTGGGAGACTTTTTCGCATGACTTTTGAGCTGGTGGCAAACCGGATTAGGCAACCCAACGCGGGAAAGGGGACTGCGGGGAGGGATGGAATCGAGCATCAGCAGTAGTAGTGAGTTGCGGACACTCCAAGGACTTTCGGGCAAATACACACATTTCGCTGTCAACGGATACAGTAATTCGCTGTCCTCATTATGGCTAGTTACGAGCGTGTTACGGCTGCGATTCGCCTCCTAGCGCCTTCGTGTCCTTGTGGAACTTGTGAGCCGATGGAAGCAGAACGGGATGGAAGGGTCTGCCCCGTTGCGCGCCACAGCTGTCAGGATTGTGTTTTTGCTCCGTCACCTCGTTTTTTTTTGCTATCCAAAGTTTAGCTCATCTTTATCATCGCATGTTCGAGCAGCGAGCGAGAGCGGCAGAAAAGGGAGACGACCCGAAATGCCGTCGAAAAACATACATTCCTTTTACCGGGCGGATAATGGCCTTCTTTGATGAAGTATTTGGCACAACAATGGTTTCTTTTTTATCTCCACAACAGTTTGTTTTGGAATTTAAGCTAACGAAGGGCAAACATAGAAAAGCCTATCATGTGATCATGTGATGTATCATTAAAGAATTTTTATATAATATATTTTTAATAACTGAAATCTTTCTTCCAGATCTTATTTTTAAATTAAATTAAATTGAACAAAAACTGAATCCATCATAGCTTTTCTATGTCTCTACTACTTTATAAAAATTCTGTTAAATTGAATTTTAATGTAAAAATTTAACCAATTTAAGCCTATCAAGCTAAAACGTGTGAAAAGAATACAAATGTATTTAAAAGCTGGAGGAGATTTTGTATGGTTTTTATTTATATTTTTAATTTGCAATTGTTGCTTCCAACAAATAAAAAGAAGCTATCTAGGGAAAGACACAAAAGAGGGAAACAATATTTAAAGTAAATTCAGATTCTCTTTAACAGTATTAAAACAAAAAAAAACTGTGAAAATATTTCTTTTTGCCATTTTCCTTCCTGCCCATTCCCCACAGTGCATTCTTACTCCAAAGCTTATGCAACGGCAACGCTTTCCGCGCCAACAGCTAACCTTGACATCGCAAACACAAAATTCTGCTGCCCTCCAGTCCCTCGAGGCACCCCGTGAGAAGCCGATTCAGAGTTCAGCGTGTTGGCATTGACTTAACACAACGCCAGATCAAACCCGCTAGCAAGATCGACAAATAAAACAAAGGACGAAACACGTAACACACAAAAGGATAATAAAGTGGATGCTTCATTACTGGTAAAGGCTGCCAAAAACGCAAACACGGGGGGGGGGGTATATGGAACGCTCCACATAAAATCATTCACCACCCAAGGTCGGTGCTTTTAGCTTTGCCGGGCAGGGACATTGTTGTGGCTTGCAATTAAAGGATAACACCACTCCCACTCCCGGCATGGCGGAAGAGCGAGTTTCAATCGTAGAACAGCTACAACTTCATCCAGCTGGCCAGCGGTTTTTTTTCCCCCCCATTAGCTCGAACGGCAAACAATGCGAGAAGAAAAACGTAATCGCACGCCCGTCAATATTTATTGTAATTCTCGTCACACGTCACTCACGCGCGTGCAGCATTGACAGCGATCGATCCGCACCACGTGTGTTCAGCTTTGCAAAGTGTTGGTGGTAAAAGGCATTTAACAAAAAAGGCTGGTCTGGCCTGGTTGCAAAACATTCGCATGCCTGCCACACCCCCCCCCCCTCACCATTATACACACAGGGATACGTAATTAAAGACGGTGCGGCTCGCGGCAAGGAATAGTTTTTCAAATACGCTTCCTTCGTTCCAGCACCGTGGGCAATTATCTTTCGCTCGGTGGCTTTAAACGGTTGGTGGGTGGAGTGGGCGAGGTAATGCACTGCTGTTTGAAGAGTTTTTACCAGTCCGAACTGGAGTAATGGAAACACATTTGCTATGCGGAATTAATACCCATTCTTCCCGCACTGCGTGAAAGCTTCCTGTTTTTGTTTTGTTTATTTTGAGCAGCTGGCACACGGCCGTCTCTTGAGCGCTCAGAGTGGTTGACAAGCAGGGGGAAGTGTTATTTCATATTTCACATTTTCCTTACGCTTTCCTTCCGCCATTCCCCCAGGGCCAACATGCGCAGCCCATCCCTACCGAAGCGTGTTCGTGAACTGTTTTAAAAATAAAGCAAAATCCGATTTATTTCCAACCCGGTTGTGCCAGGATCCTGCTGCCACCTGTCGCACAATGAAAGCCAAGAAGGGGGATAGGGCAAGGCGGGTGGGGGTGAAGAAGCTTGTTATATCGATTTCCGGTGCGATGCAAATCACTGCCTTTTCAATTCGCCCCTGCCCGGCCCATCCGTTTGGGCTCCATTTAGGTCGGCTCTGTGCACGCTGCACGCTGGCTGATTGATTGATTTGTACAATGTTCCCACCCAATACACGGGTGGCAGGAGGTGATGCGAGCAGGAGTGGAAGTGGGGGGGGAGAGAGAGGGAGGAAGAGCTTTTATTATTTTTCCTTTCATGACAGAGCTTCGCTGTTCCCTCGCTGCCGTGCCCTTGGGATATTTGATTTTTTTTTGTCGTTTCGCAAGCAGCAAGAAAAGCATACAACTTGATCCCAGGTGGTGGAAGTGTTTTCCATTCTACCAAACCCACTTTATACATTTTTATATATCTTCTTCTGCCCCAACCCAAAAGCAACGCTTGCGACCGGTTGCCATAAATAGCGGCGGAAAACGTTGACTTCCTTTATCTTCAAATGCGCTTTTTTCCATACAATTAACGCGACCAATGGGAGGGGGGGCTATTGCGAAAAGAAAGGCTAAAAATAATGCAAACCTCTACAAACCCTGTTTTTATTAAAAAAAAAAGGTGTAAAAAGAACTGTTCGACACATACTGGGAAGGGTTATATTTATAGGCGAGCCCAGCGAGCGTTCGTTCGCTCACATTAGCCGACGGTAAAGTGCAGGGATCGATTGCCTTCAAAAGCCACCAATCCTTATCTCTGTGCTGACCTTTTGAAGAAGGCAAGGTGTTGCAATGGAAGGGGAAAGGATGTGAACAGCTGGCTGATAGCAATCGTTCCATTACAACGCGCTTTCCTGGCGAGTGAGTTTAAAGGGTTTTTTTTCTATTTTAAGCACAAGCTAAAGCGTGCCTCGTTCAGGGAGATTATGAGATGCTTCTTGTTCTCGTTCATGCATTATTTAAAACGAAAAAAAAAAACAACACTCTTCCCGGATGCAACAGGATGCTGTTTTAATGCAATACAAATAAATGGTGAATAAATGATGGGCAGCTGAAACTACTTTGCAATGATCCAATTACGGTGACCTAATTTGCAATAACGAGCGAGAGTTGTTTTTGTAGCTTTATCGCTAACTGAGGTACTGGGCGGCTCCATCGCTCCACCCGTCACCAGGCGTCTCCATTGATCGTGACCAGGCGTCTCCATTAGTGGTAAATGTTTTTCTATTGAACTAATGCAATTATTATTTCACAGTCCGTTATGGCGCAACAGCTTACATTCCGCTCGTGTGGAAGGAAAAACCGATGTGGTGCAGGCATTAATTTGTGTGAAAAGTTCCATTTTGTTCTGTCAAGTGATAATAAAACTTTAAATCACTTAAAAAAAATGTCTTTGAAATTGTGATAAAATGTGTAATTTCCTGTAGCAGGACTGTGCAATGTAATTCCTGTTCTTGTGTCTATCGTGGTTCAACCTGTCTATCGTTTGAAACCTATCCCAGTTAAGGAATGACACTGCGCACTTGATGCCCTGTTTGAATCTTTTGTGCTCTTAAGCATCGTTGCTTAAGCAATTAATTTATTTTGCCTAAAGTATATCGATGATTTTAATTCACAGTAGATGAATCACATAATACACAACTTGTCTCTTCCCAATTATGAACCCCACTGCTCTGAAATGATGGATGTAAACCTCCGCATTGAGTGAAAATCCATCAAAGTTATAATAAAAAAAAATGCATTTAAGTTCTGGAGCTGGAAGAAAAGAAGAAAAACAAGTCCTTATCATCTCGATGAGACCTACTTCAGATGCAGAGAAAGGTTCCAATCACAATTTACCCCTATTGAGAAGTTGAAGTTGTACCGCAACCTCATCCCTTTCGTCGATTGCATGAAAACTCGCACCAAACGTCGCTCGATTGATTTTCACCCACCACCCCATGGACGTGAACGGTCGAGCCAAAGACCGATGACTTGAAAGCATGTGAGGAAGCGTACGGAAACAGTGAGGTGGAGTGGAAGTATGGATCGATGCTTTGCGTGCTAGATAGCCGTTCGCATTCGGCGCTCTTGCTGCACTATTTGCTCGACACAAATACACACCACGCCCTGGTTGGAGCACATCCAGCTGATTCCGGTCCATTTCTGCAATGGTTTTTATGCTATAACAGAGGGAGAGGGATCGTCCATCCGCGGTTTACTGTCGGGAATTAGTAATACTGCTGTGATTTTTGTACTTATTTGTACTTGCACACGTCTCTTTTTGCCCCACTCACTTCTAGCTGGACGGTTCACTCGTGTTGACAAACCTAACCGGCCGGGACAGCGGTCGGTACACCTGTTCGGCTGCGATACCCACCCTCACGACGGTCGCCGTCCTCGAAGGGTCGGATGCCGACCCGTCCACCGCCGGCGGGAACGACACGACCAGCACGCGACCGGCGTACGAGTCGGCGGACGGCAGCACCGGCTACGATAATGCTACCGCCGAACCGTACGAGGGCGGGGAGGAGGAGGAGCAGGAGGAGGAGGACGGTGGTGGTGGCGGCGCCGCCGAGGAACACTTTGTCGAGCTGCTGAAGGTGAACGTGAAGGTGCGGACGCCACCGCTGGCGGTGTCGAACTTTTACGTCCGCGCGTCCACCATCATCGCCGTGCTGGTGTGGGAGGTGATGCCGAACCGGACCGGCGGGTACGCAATCCGCGACTTTACCGCCGAGATGCGCAAGATGCAGGACAGCAGCGAAAACGTAACGGAGCTGCCCTGGGAGACGATCGATCCGCGCCACATCAGCCCGAACGCGGTATGCTGCTGAGCGTTCGTGGACGCTAAGTGCAGTAACTGCAATAATCGGTTCTCCGTGCTCCGTTTGTTTATTGCAGCGCCAGCTAGAAATCTATCACCTCATCCCGAACACGACGTACGAGTTCCGGATCTGGGGCAACAATCAGCTCGGTGCCGGCGAGATCGTTACCATCCTGGCGACGACCCAGCCCCGGATGGAGGAGAAAGGTAACGCCGACTGCAATAAAGAAACGCCATCCAGGTGCGGTAATGTTCACTAAATCCCTGTTTTTTTTTTTCTTTTTGCTTCACGGTTTTGCGCAGATCTCGTGCGGCGCATCATGATCGATGCGAAAAACTTTGACACGCGCGTGTGGATAGCGGCGGTCGGCATCGTGATGGGCACGCTCGTCATCCTGTCGCTCGGGACCTGCATCGTGCTGTACAAGGAGTGCCGCGAACCAGCCGGTAGTACAAACGATTTTCCCCACCGCTGCTAGCCTCCCTTCCATCCAAGCCTAACCCTAAGGGCTTTCCCGAATTGTTCCTTCCCGTATTTTGGTTTTGTGTAGCGATTCCACAAACGCACAAACTGTACCAGCTACTACGCCACGGTCCGACTGGCGAGATGGCTACTGTTTGTGTTTGCCTGTACAACCTTTCCCCTTCCGTTTTCTTCCAGTTTGTTTTTGTAAAAATATGCCCTTCGTTTTGTCACATGTTGTTTCCTTGCCCTGTTTTCCGGTAGGTAGCTTAGTAGTAGAGCTGAAGCGTACGCAAACGCTTCCCGAACTACCTTCACCTGGTACGATGGTGAACGGGCATGACTTTGTTTTTGTTGGCAACATCTTGCCGCGTTTTTGAATTTTGTTCCTCCTGTTCATGTTTTGGTTATGATGCTCAAATTTTGTCACTCTACCTTTGATAAGCACGGCTTAGGATTCGATCGTACCGTATAGACCTGCAACCAAGTAGCTGCGCGTTTATTGCTCCCGATTCGATACTTTAGTTAGTGATTTTTTGCTGTTGTAAGCCTATCCGTTCTGTAGCGATGGCGTAACGCGCCTGGCGTCTGGCAGCTAGTGGTAGTGCCAGTAGAGGTAGTGTTTAGCATTTAGTAGTTAGCAGTAGTGTAAAGCGCATTGTTATTTTAGATGGCTGGTTGTTTTCATTTTGTAGCAAAACTTGATCCACATCGGCTGTTTCGGATACTTCCAATACGCACACGGGTACCACAGTTGAAGAACGTTTGAAAACAAAGCAAAGCTAAAAGAAACAAAAATTCACAAAGTAATATTGTTTAGTTTTTTTTTTTTATTTGGTTTTCCATCGTGTTTTCTTTTTCCACAACCAACGTCTCTTTCTTTACCTTGTCATTCTTTTTTTTTGTTGTTGTTGATGTCAATCTCCCCTTTCACTCATTTATCTTTCAGCCTGTACCATCTTTATTTTTTTTTGTGTTTGCGTTAGCGTTACTGCTGTTGTTTGTTTGCGATGCACAAAAGCGTTATTGCAGTGAAGAAGAAAACACATAACCCTTCGTCAAAGGCCAAAAGATCCGAAAGCAGGTTACGGGGGAGGGGGGAGTGTGGAAGTGTGGGGTGCTAGAAAGCTGTAAAGAACGCCGCACAGGGAGGGTGAAAAATGTAGGGGGGGGGGGTGGTGAATGGTGTTTATGCTTCTGCAGAAGGGACAAAGATGCGTAGCTAAATGCGGCACAGCGGCTTACGGCGGGCGCGCTTGCTACTTAACTATCCGACTGCCGTTACTAACACGCGCCTGTTGTGTTGTTGCCTGCTGTTGATGTTGTTGTTGTTTTTTTTTACATGTTGTTGAAGTACGTTTGTTTGTGTCCCGCGTTCGTACGACACCCGGTTCCCGTTCCCTGTGCTCCACCTCCCACCTCAGCGTTTTGTTTTAGCTGCCTAGCGTTTTGTTGGTGTGCCTAGCGTGTAACGAAAGCTCAGTTCCCAGTAAACCGTTTAGTAATCACCCTTCGCACACTGTCACACGGTTGCCTTAACACTAACTACACGCAACACAAACGGAAAGAGTCTGTTAACTCCCTTGCCACGTAGTTTTGTTTTATGGGCGGCCAGCCCATTACACACAAAATGTCCATCTCTCTCTCTCTCTCTCTCTCTCTCCCTCTCTAACATGGTTTTTCCACTCTCAACTTTTCCTTCACTCTCACAACAACAAAAAACAATGCAATGCGAAAAAAAAACAAACGAACGATGTTAAACAATATCGAACAAAACCGGGACACGCAATCGCCAACACAAAAACCTTCACCGCCTCAACCCACCGATGAGGGGCGGGGTTTTTTCTTCTTCTTCCCAACCCTCCCCCTTTTCCGGGCTGGTTTTGGTCCCCGTGCAGCGAACGATAAGGACGAGGAGCTGGACAGTCTCGAGCTGGTGCCGAACATCATCCTGAATCCGGGCTTTTGCGACTCGGACGACCAGGGCCAGAACCCGCTGGCGCCGCCGATACCCCGCACCCTGCCGTACAACCGGTACCGTACGCCGGACGGGCGGGGACCGGCCGGCGGCGACGACGACGGCGACGATGACGACGACGAGGAGGAGGAACCGATGACGTTCAGCCGCCGGATGTCGATCTTCTTCACCGGCAACACGATCAAGCGGATTTGAGTGAAAGTATTCCCGGAGGATGCCGTCTACTACTGAGCGGCTTACTAGCTCCACCCACCAACAGCACACTCACACACATAAAAAGGCTGCGAATCAGCCACATTCCACGTCGCGGGAGCTTAGTGAGAGCAGAATGTACTTAGTGGAGTACGAAAAGAGTTCATTTTTGACAGATCAATACACACACACACACACATACACACCTACACCCAGACACACTCATGGAGAGAAGGATGCAATATCGCCATCCATGTAAAGTATTGCAGACCGAGGTGAGCTGTCCGATGCTGCCGGAAAGCACAACGGCAGTATACTAAAGGTACTAAGGCACTAAGATTGCAGAGTAGCAAACCCTCACCAACTACTTTCTGGTGTTTTTGGAGCACACACAGGAGAGAGAGAAAAAAAAGGTACGGTAACGGTGCTGGAGGTGCGCACTCAGTTGAGTTCTTTCGATGTGCCTTTGCTTGCTGATGCGTTTCGGAATTCGAGCTTCGGTTTTTTTTTTTCGTGAGCTCGAGCGGATGTTTGTGGTTTGGTTTGACTTTTTTTGTCGAAATTATTTTCCGCTCTCGCGCTCTCCGGTTTCGCTTGCGTTTTGATGCGACCCTACGGGAAAGGATTGTCTGAAGTTTGAACCCCAAAAAAAAAAAACAATTTGACTGAACTGAGAACGCCCGTGCTCTACGTTAAAATCTTCCAGTTCCAGACATTCGGCAGCTTCTTGCTCGGTGATACACAAAACTAGAGGCGAGATGGTGCTGGTCAAATTACGCCACCCGCCCTGTCGAATTAAACCCGCGCTTGTAAACACGTGCGGCTTCAGGGCGGGGGCAGGAGGAAGGCACAACATCCACTCATTCCCCTTGAGTACGCTTAACACACATGCATGCAAACAATGAGTGAAAATTATGGCTAATTATAACTATACCTACCGATGTAAGAGTTTCGGGCTTAGTATATCGTTCCGATCACGTTCCATAGCGTACACTACACGTACACTAGCAAACACAAACATTCGCGTATTAGATAGTGTAAGGCGTACAAACAAAACAGAAGACCCATCGCAAAACCCGGCACATGTTAGCTTATCACCACCATAGTGATATCAGAGGCATAGAGAGAGAGGAAAGAAACGATCAACTCATAACCTTAGTATGACGCCAAACGGGTTGCGTTTAGTAGGCGGTTCGAAAGCGCACGCCGTAGACTAATTTTTACGCGCTTAGCAATCACACGCTTAGCAAACACAAACCCCGCCAAGATGAGTGAGATGTTAGACACTCAGAGGCTTCCAGAGAGCGAGCGAGGGAGACAGAGAGGGAAAGAGAGGGTGAAAATGGAAAAGCTACCGAACTCGATCGCTGACTAGCGTCTCGTTTACTACTCAAACCTTTACTACTTAAGTCAGAACAGCATTATAACTTCACTGCTTCGTACTGGATTAGTTGAGGTTTACGGTTATGCTCCTCAGTTGAACTGCTGTCAAAATGAACGTAGCGTTGTGTCATCTTGGCTGGAACAAACTGTAAGCAGCAAACAAAAGCTACCATTTGTGTAATGCGTTTTTCGTTGGTGTAATATCCGTCCTGGCAAGTTGCGTACCAGGTGTGAAGGTGACCGTACTCACACCGGGACAAAACAGAAACAACAAACAACAGATCCGTACGAAGCGATACTATGTGTGCACTAACAGCCATGTGCTTTGCGTCTACTAAGCTTATTGTCTATTGCTACCGCTAATGCATTTGAAACACTATTTGAACGGTTGTGTAAGTGTGCGGCCACGGAAACCGGTCGGCAAGTTAGAGCGGTTGCGGTTCATTTCGAACGGCCAACACTCGGTCACTGTACTTCATCCGCAAAGTCCACTCCGGCCGGTCCACACTGGGCACCATGTTATCCCTACCACCAGAAGGCTGCCTATTGGCTTTCCTAGACTATCATTTACTACTCTTACTACTACGGCTACACTACTACTATTACTACCACTACACGTTCATACAGCTCGAGGGTGTATATTGAGCTCCCACTGTAGCTGGATGCGGCTGGTGTGCTAACGCAAGCCACCGCTGCATCCTCACTAATCGCCTTGATAAGTCGTAAGTGAAGCAGACTCACCAGCGCTGGTCACCGATTTGCTTTTGCAAGCTTTTTTGGGAAACCGATGTGACTAGGTCAAAACGAATTTCAGATAGTGGTTAGGAAAAGAATATAAGCGAAAAGGAAGGGTAAAGAGAGGAAACGAAAGAGACAGTTTGTGAACGGGTTAGAAGGAGGAAAACGGGAGAAGCAAACTACTATGTTTCGAGTCTACAGTATTTACGAACTAGACATTAAAGATGAACAGGCTGAGGATGTAAACAATACCTTGGTGTAGATTGTAAACAAAACCCCTTGCCTTGCACGGTAGTCCTTGCATTCTTGGTGCGCCGCTAATATCAGAGTGCGCTCACCCAGGCGGCTGAACGGAGCAGGGGGCGCTTTAGCAGAAGTTTTGTAGGTGTAGTCACGCCGTGCGTAAAAATGAAACCGAAAGCAAACGGTAATGAAAATATGTTTGTAAAAATTTTCGAACCGAGAATCACACACACACACATACACACATACATACAGCCACACTTCACACACCAAAACAACGCCCGTTTGTACACAGTAGTAGTGTCGCCGCTTTTTATATTAAAAAGTGTTTGCGACTCAGTAGCATGGCACCGGTTACCGGTGGCACAATGGTTGTTGTTAATGCTGATATCAAACGTACTTTAGACAGTGTGGAGGAGTAAAAAAAAAAGCGCAGAGAAGACTAAAAAAAGTTGTATAAAAGAAAAGGAGAAAAAGAAAACAAAGTAAAAAAGGAAAAACTAGTAATATTTTCGGACGCCTTCCTAGGGAACGGGCTATCACTGGCTACACACTTAGACATACAAAGAGCACGCACGAACGCCGGCACAGCACTGATATATCGTTCGAACGAGCCAGAACGAACAGACATCGGCGGGGCTTTCGAGCATCTCGGCAACAGTTTGAGGGAAGCTCAGCTTAACGCTTCTTAAGCACGAAGACTAAAGTGAAGGGGTGCTCGTGAGAAGAGCGCAACTCAAAGAACGCTAAACCAAGTAAATCCCATTTTATGGAGCTACACACCGCTATCGTACTGCTGTTGTACTTAATAACACCATAGCGCTACGTCTACTGCTACTGTCAGATACTATTACTCCAGCTGTCACTACAAAAAGGAGAAGAGAAATAGAGAAGTAGATACAAACATGGGGAGAGAGAGAGAGAGAGAAAGAGAGACCTATGTCAATCAAACAAGAGAAGAATAGGTAGCAGTCACGGGGCACTCCTACTAAAGGGAAACCAAAGCAGGAACCAAAGATATACTGTCAAACCTTAGCACCAGTATATAACAGCCATATCAGGTACTATCACATTTAGACCTCCATCTTCACCACTCCCCTATATCTCCCTCCCTAAAAAAAACTGTGAAATTGAGAACCCAACAAAAGCAAAAACAAAATCTTCCTTACTTGTAAAAACAAACTACCCTAACCCATCCTCCCCTGCTAAACTACCATAGTGGAAACCCTTGAACTGGGATTTTGTACGTAAGAGACAGATAGGATAGGTGCCGCTCTTGCTAAACACTCAACACAAACATACACATACATACACACACACACACATACACACACACAAACACATACAGATAGGCCAGACAGTTATGGCCGCAACCAAACCTCGCGTCGTGTTTGGTGTGTGCGTGCCGGCCTCGTTCGTTCAGGCACTGCAGACTACTGTGAATTGCTTTTTGTAAACACGTTTTCTATAGGCAGTTACCTTTCCGTTCCCGCGATTGTCATTCGGTGCAGAGCGACTGCTTACTACTGATAATGCGCGTCACGATGTGAGCAAAGAAAAGAAAAATATATACAAGGGGTGAACTGGAGGAAGAGAGAGGGAGAGAGAGAGAGAAAAAAAAGTAAACAAAAGTGCAAGTCGAAAGAAGCAAGATGCAGCGATGAAGCGGCGAGATATAAACTAAGCTGTATCTGTAAAGCTAAAACAAAATGTGGGAGGAAAAAAAACACAAAAAGGGACGAGACTGAGAGAGTGCAACTGCATGACTAACTGATAGAACCTAGCGCAAAACTAAAAAATATACATATATATGCATCGCAAAACAAAGCCGTAGCCTTACTCAGCCTTGTCTCACACCGATTCATAGCGGGGTTCCGTTCCAAACATTTAAAGCGTCCCTGGAAGCGTCGGTTTTAAATCCTTCTGTTCCCATTTCGCTTACGTTTGGCTTGTTTTATGTTACCTGATATCCATTAACACTATTCGATTTACTAAACACTACTCATTGCCTCACGCACCCATCAAACGTAACATTCACACTCTGTTACGCTCATAGCGAGTTAATGAAGGGTCGGAAGGAAGCCAGCCGATTATATCACGCCATCTACCGGGAAACAGGCCAAACCATCCGGTCGGCTACTTAGCTCCGCGTCCCGGTGGACCTTTGTTTGTTATGTTGTTTTAGCTGGGACGCTAGTCGGTTTATCTTTCGTTCATACTTCTCTCAACAGGTGGAGCCATCGCACACGCACACTCACACTGCAAGGCCGATCGTTTCTGCTTTCTTCTCGTTCTTCTTGTTCTACTCCGAGTGCTAGCATTCACAGCCACAAGTAACGAGCATGAGATCACCACACATATACTCTCTAAGCACTACCCAGTTTGCCCAACCTTGATGGGAGCAGCATTGCAGGAAACTGAACTGAACTGAACTGATTTCGTTTCCTTTACTCTCTTTCGCTCTTTCTGCCTCTCTCACCTCTTTTCTATGGATCGCTTGTTCGGTTTGTTTGGCTTACTTCATACAGCACATCGCTCTTTCTGCCCTGGTACCGTCCGTGCGGTACTGCTGCGACTGCCGCTTTTCTATTCTCTCGCTCATTCCACGTGTCATGCGCCATTGGTTTTTGTGTTTGTATTTGAAACCTTCATAACCTAGCCCGTCTTCTTAAACGAAAAAAAAAAAAACAAAACAAAACGCATCGGTCTTGTTTCTCGCTAAGCGCTCACTGTTTTGTTTTTTTTTTTTACACAATTTCCTTATCCCTCTCTCTTTTCTATTTCTGTGTCTCTTGTCCTCCTTTGCTCTATTTCTTGGCTCCGAATTATTTACTCAAGTGAAACAGTTTTTATTCTTCTTTATACTCTTATATTGCTCCATCTTTTTGTGCAATGTTTTTTGTTTTAATTCTCCGTACTGTTTTGTACTTGCCTTGTACGCAATATCGACATGTTTACTTTTTTTTCCTCTCTATTTTCCAACTTCTTTCTCTTGATCTCTCTCCCGTAATTTTCTTGTTTGCTAATTCGAAATCCTTCCATATGAATATCACAGTAAACCCCCCCCCCCTTTTTATCCTTTTATAAAAATTTCGGTTCTTTCCACACCAGTCGGCTGCTAAGCAAGACAAAATGTCGAAACAAATTTTCCTCCTTCCACAAATGAATACTCCAAGAAACGCTTCCACTAACTCTTTAACTTCTCTCTCTCTTTTCGCTCGATTTTTCTATCCACCCATCCACGCCCGGGACCACGCCTGGTGTGCGTGCCATATTTGTGTGTATGTGTGTGTGTGTGTGTGTGTTTATATTTTCGTTTCTTCCCCATCGGCACAGGTTTGTCAGAGACAAGCGAGTATTTCTAACCTCATTTATCTTGCCTAGCAAAGCTATAGGGTACCGGCAAGCGCCAGCCCGACGTCCACAATGTTGTGTTGCGTCGCAGCCGAACGGGATCGACGGTGGGATCCCTAAAGAGAGCAATGAAATAAGAGGGGGGAAGAAACTACAAAACAGTGGGGGAAAAAAATGGTGCAATTGTGAGCGGAAGCGATTGACGGCAGATGCGGCCTGCCTGTGCGACGCTATTTTCGCCTTTGCGAACTGAGGAAACAATTTTACAAAACTATTTCGATCGATCGAGTACTATACATGCGTTACTATAGATATACACGTATTTGGTAGTTCATTCACAAGCAACAAAACTTATGGCTATGGTAAGCGATCTCTGGGCATGCACTCCCCATTCCTCTCCAACCCTATACTCACTATTCACGATTCACCACTTTGAACTTTATTCTAAAACGGATGCCGATCTCAAAAGCTTTACATTATACACTTTGAAATTAATACATATTGATAGTTAATTAAAGCTAACGAACAATCTCTAGCGGTGAGATAAGTAACCCTGCAATAATACTATCGTAGAGCAAATGCTGCTACCGGTGGCAGACAACCGAGCGAACGGGCAAGATGGCGGAGACGAAAATCAGCGCTGCCGAGAGAGCGTGTGTGAAGGAAAGAAATTTAGTAACGCGTAGCATTTGACTCCGTACGTACGCGCTTGCTGAGTAACACATGTAGTGGACACAAAGAAAGTGGTGAAAGAATTGAAGAAAATGGACCTTTGCGGGGTCGAAATTTTCGCTAGCGCGGAGACAACAAAACAGTAAAAATATTCGAAACCATATCTTTTGCGATGGGATCAACTGAATAGGAAGAACATGTGGAACAAGCGTGAACAGGAGCTCCTCTATGTCCTTTTCAAACTGTTCACAATAATTGAACCACTCAATAGAGAGTGCCACTTGGTTATGAACATTTTTTTTTAATTCAAATTTAAATGCTGTGATGTCCACGTGGTGCTTTGCTCTGCATTGCTTTCAGTATCTGGCCCTCAACGCTTTACGTAATATTGTTCAAACACTTTTTTTCCCCCAATTATCGGTCTACGTATAATGGTGATAGTGATGCTGCTAGTGCACTGTTTCTTTTTTTCCTCTTTCTCTCTCTCACTCACTCTCCCACAATATACATTTTTGGTTCGCTCGCTCACCTACTCGCGCTCTATATCTCTCTCTCTCTCTCTCTCTCGTTTTCTCACACCGATGCACAGTACCTGTCTCTCTACCGCTAGAATAACAGCAGCAAAACACACACTTACTCCCTCAAAAAAAGCTTCCCAAGATCGTTTGATCCTCACGGCAGCATGTTGTCGGACTGGGTTACCTGTTTTCCATAACCGATAGCGTCTTTTTACGATGTTATACAACTCACCTTCTATTGCTGCATTTACTTGGCCCGCCGGCTAGGTTGAGGTGCAAATTACTCCGCGTGGCACACCTAAGACAAGGCGCGAGGGACGTGTTCTAAAATGGAATAATTAAAACAACTCAGTATAAACAACAATCAATCTAAAAACTCACACTTAAAAACTCTTAACTATACACTCGACACGAACCGCGTCCAAGAGCATTTAAGGCACACGATACATTTAAATTTGGAGCTAAAACTGTCTCGATCTAAAATATTTACTATTCCGGTGTTTCTGCTGCAGCTTAGAACGGGATGCGATGGTAGAAGGAATAGAAAAGAGCGGAGGCAGGGATGAAGAAGAGAAGGGGCTGGGACACGGATTTGTGCAGGAATTGAGTGAAATATAAATAAAATATTCGATTATTTACATTATGAATCGTTTCGAAGGGTTCTACTTTTTCTCGTGCATAATATTAATTTTCAGGTAAAACAGGGTAAGTAGAATTAAAGTGCAGGTAGTTTGTGTTACGTACGAAAGTCTCTTCAATAGCAAACTTAATGCTAGAAAAATATTGGATAAGCATGTGAATTAATTATCGTATACGAATTGCGCACCATTGCCGTGAAAATTGCTCCTAGTATTTTATCTTCTATTAAAACGCAATTTATTGATTTTTTGCAACTGTAGAACAAATCGCTAGTTGGGTGGTTGGTTTAATGGTTTTACAACATTAAAATAACAAAATTGATAGCTTTATTGCCGAATCCGCGCGTAAAATGGTGGCCTGAGTATGTTGCATCCAGTCTGTATAGCATTTAACTGTCATTTTGAACATGTACAGGGTGAGATGAAAAAATTGAATCAAAATTTAAAACGCCGGCATCTGAAACAGTGTGACCAGAACTACCGGTTTATCTTTATTCCTGTCGATCAAAGATAGGCCTACCGATTCATAGACAAATTTGCTTAAAATACAGATTTTTCATAATTCATACCAAAAATCAAAGATTTTTGTTTACCTTGATAAAAGCACACGTAAATCCGGTTAAAAAACAAAGGCATTTATTGAGAGACTGAAATTTCTTCATCTATCAAACATCCCCTCTCGACCGCTTCAGTCATAAATGGTTATAAATGATTTATTTAAAGTACGATATTTTTATTAGCATTCCTACCGATAATGTAGAAATTGATCTGGTCACTCTGAGCACGGGCGATGAGCATGTAAAATAATTTTCTCCCGACCGCTTGACAGTTGACGGCTGTCAGATGGAACGCGCCTGGGTTCAAGGAAAACAAAGCAGAAAAGACAGAGAAAGCAACAGTTTCTTTCTCACTGTCTGTCGCAATCTGTTGGCGTTTTCGTTGGAATACAGTTGTTCCAAATAGCGAGTCCCAAAAGCGAAACAACTGGCAAAGTAGGGTAGTTCGGTACCATAACATCACTCCAAAGGTAACATTGTGACCGTTTAGCGATGAATTAAATCCCTTCCGGCGTTTCTTCAAGTGTTCTTACACATATATTCCTTCTATTCACTGCACGGCCGTTTCTTTTGCACCGTCTGCATCGAAATCTAAAAGTTATCAAATTGCTGGAAGTAAAATGTAAAAGCACATCCCAATGTAAATTGTCAATCCACCATCGTTTCAGACGACTGTTACCTGTTCCTTTTGTGTCGATCTGCCGGAACAGTACCCACAGGAAGGACAGACAGGAAAGAGAAAAGCATCGAAACATCATATCAGATAGACTGTCCTGGGTAGCCATTGGGCTCGCTGGCTTAACACCGCCCGGGGTAAGTGCGAGGACCGATCAAGCTGGGACATTCGCAATGATGGTGTGGTTTAAAATGCAACCTAACAAATGGGCCTGTTTCTTGTTTGCTCCTTATCACTGTTTTAGCATCCTGTGACCTGCTCAATGTAGGACGCTTAGCAACGATAGATCAAGAAGCGACAGGCCACCTTGCTGTAGGAGGGTTGCTTTTAGCTTCTGGTGCAAACATTCTCTAGGGCCTCCAGCATTCATTCGGACGAGAGAAAAGACTTCCGTTTGTTAGGGTAGCAGTGTACGAAACGTAGAAAAGAAAAGGTAAATACTGTTAATCACGAGAAGTGGAGAATTGTAATGGTTTCGAAATTGCTCACGGTGTGCTCGTGTAATGTTCTGATGAAAACGGCTATTAGAGCAAACCGCTCGATTCTTGAATATCGTAATATTTCTAAGTAAGAAGATGGAAAGGTAAAGAACTAGGGTTCCCTTGTTCATCTATAGAAAAGACACTATGGTTCCTTACAGTTTGCGAAAACATTGCATTGCAGTTGTAAAACAGACTTATTAGAATGTAAGCTACTGAAGATAACAAGCGTATTTTACTCCAGAAGATTAGCACAGATAGGGACAAGTGAGGCTGTGACACATTATCGGAAACCCGGGATTCTGATTAACTTTGTGTAAATATGCACCCTAAAACGCAAGTAATGTTGAGTAAACCATTGAAAACAAAACATACAAAAACATATGGGCAGTTTTGAAGCAGTTTGCAGGTTCTGTATCAGCAATTATTTGCATTTAATTTTTGTAGGAGATATTTTGCAACAAACAATTTAAGCATTTGTTAAACTTAAAGTGTTTGTACACCTGCATGTATATCAATTAGGAGCACACGTATCGCTTGGAAAAAAATTGAGCATAAGAATTGTGATAATATTTCTTGTTGAACGGTGAATATTGATTTCTTTCTTTCCGCTCAATTTTCCAGACGTGAAATATAAACCCACACACACACACACACACACATACATAGAACGGATGACGAGCTCGAAACCGGACACTACGATCGCGGCCATGATGGGGCGCTACCTGAGCTACGGTCCGAACGACACAATCAGCTCCCGGCTGGAAAGCATGGTAAACAACGAGTTCTGCTCGGACGTGACGTTCATCGTCGGGAAGGAGAGGCGGCGCATCTACGCACACAAGCTGCTGCTGGTCGGTGCGTCCGAGTACTTCTACGCCATGTTCTACGGCAACTTTGTCGAGGCGGACCGGCGGGAGGTGACGCTCGAGGACATCGAGCCGGACATGCTACTGCTCATCCTGCGCTACATCTACTGCCTGAAGGTGGAGATCAGCATGGAGAACGTGCGCGACCTCTTCGACTGTGCGCAGAAGTACATGCTGCGGGAGCTGCACCAGCAGATCGGCCAGTTTCTGTACGAGCAGGCGAAGTCGGCCAATGCGCTCTCGATCTTCACCAGCAACCGGTACTACAGCTACCCGGAGCTGGATGAAGCCTGCCTGGAGATGATCCGGAACAATCCGCTCTACTACTTCAACCACGTCGACTTCGTGAGCATCGACCGGGAGACGCTGTTCAAGATCTTCACCTCGCCCGCCATCAACTGCACGGATGATCAACTCGGCAGCGCGCTCGAGATATGGGAGGAGGCGAACCGGGAGGACAACACGGAGGAGTTGCGGCGGCTGGTGAAGCAGAGCAAGCGGTCGTACAACTGTCTGAAGCTGCTCGTGTTCGGCCAGAGCATGAACGAAGGGTTTGTGGGGACGGCGGACCCCATGCACATGACGCTGCTGTCCGACAACCCACTGTCACTGTACGGGCTCGGTGTGTACATCATGTCGAAGGCAAACGTGGTGTCGGTCGAGATGAAGATCTACGACGAGAACATCGAGGTCAGCTCGGATGTGTTCGAGTTTCCCAACAGCTCGGTCCGCGCGGTGCACGTGGCGGACCTGTTCTTCGAGGAGGTCGTGATGATGCCGCAGCACAGGTACCGGATCGAAATCAAAACGTCGCCCCAGAGCAAGCATATGATCTCGCGCAACTTGCACATCTACCACGAGACAATCAGCTTTGGTTTCCCGTACTTTTCGAACGATCGCAACCCGATCGCCGTCGCCCACCTGTTCTGCAACGAGCGGGACCAGGAGCTGAAGAAGGAGTGAGCGAAGGGTCAGGAATCTGCAGCTTAACGTGTTTATTTTTTTGTTTGTTTTGTTTTTCCCCTTCACCCCCCCGTTTTATGTTCCTTACAATGTTCAGTATGCCAAAATTGTGGGCAAACTGCGTGCGTGAAGAGTAATAGCACAAGATTACGAGTTATACACAAGATTGCGAGTGATTGCAAATGAAACAAAGAATTTCATAATCAGACGTGTCATGACCCTTTTTGTTGAGTAATTCCTTGTCTCATTTTTGACACGACACGAAAAAAGCCACTCGACGGGATCGGGCTGCCCCCGATCGGCCTGTAATCAAAAGTGTTGCTTTTTGAGACCAATTATTTAACTTCAGTTGGGCGAAACGATAGTGGAGGAGTGCAAATGTATGATAGTTAGCGAAAGGTTCGTTTTGAAATGTGAAAAATTGAATTAAAACGAGCTGTTTGGCGACCTTTGTTAATAATTCTCTGTTATGTTATTGTTCTTACTTCATTTACTTCCTGTTTCTGAGATGTGTATAATCGCACTTGTTCCCCGTGTAATCAGCTTGGTGTTTGATCAAACAATTCTCAGCGCTAATGAGGACCCGTTGTGTGAATCAATCAGAGATGAACGAACGAATCAGAAGTGACTATAACGTGGTCTTATTATTGTACTGTATGTTAAGGCACGGTCGTAAAATAATGGAGCAAATTCATTGATTTCTCTCTGTTAATCTAAAACTGTAGAGCGGCTACAGGGATTCGAATCTACAAATCACTCTTTTGAGATCCACTCTTACCCTAAACAGCTGTCTGTATAGTACTTTGTTCTAAGACACTCCATAGAGTAGATGTACATAGTTGTTTTGCACTTAACCGGTTCATATTGCATTCGTTCCTGCTCATGTACAGTGCTCATGGCTGTTCTGTGAGGTACGAGGCGTATGAACATTTTAAGCGCTAAGCGCTGTTGTTGATGGCAAGACTGGTTTGATTGATGTGATTTGATTCACCAGATGTCTCCATCACCGATTTACCATCTGTAGAGGAGCTAGATAACCCTTTCCCTATGGTGCAGACCTTAAAATAAGGGAAAAAACCCGACCCGATGCGTCCTACTGTTGCCGTCCAGCAGCTAGGTGCATGAGTGAAGCATCCAATTTCTTTACCTAATAGTTCGGTTGAATATTAACACTCACGGGCAGTGAATTAACAGATTTTAATAGTACTGTTCCACAACTACCTCACAAGCGGTAGGACGGATTGATTGTTGTATAATGGGCGGGTTGCTTGTTGTTTTGGTCTCCATCTTTATTGAGGCAATCTGTACATAGGAACACACGGACAGGCAGCTGCGCCTAGCTCACGACGATCTCCTTCGTCGCCTCGGTCAGCCACTGGAACGCATCTTGATCGTCCTGCTGCATCAGCAGCGGTCCAACCTCCTCCAGCACCCGTCGATGGTACGCATTCAGCTGGGCAATCTCGCCCGCGGACAGTAGCGCCCGGTCGATCAGCTTCTGCTGTATCGGCACGAGCGTGTTGCTGTAGAAGGTGAGTGCGCCGCGCCCATTGAAATCGTACGGCACGGTGGCCTTCACCACCTGCACGATGTCCTCGATGCGTACGCCGAACTGGCCCGGCTCGTAGTACCCCGGCTCGTTGGACGAGAACATGTTCTCTACCACGCCCTGGTTGCTGGGCGAGGCACTGTTCGACACGAACGACGGCGGGTACTCGTGCACGCCCAGAAACGATCCAATCCCATGGCCGGTGCCGTGCCCGTAGTCGAGCCCCACGTCCCACAGCGCTTTGCGCGCCAGCACATCGAACACGGTGCCGGACGCACGCACCGGAAACACGGCCGACGCCAGGCTGAGGAAGCCCTTCAGCACGCGCGTGAAGCATTCCCGCTGGAAGGCGGTCGGCTCGCCGAGATGTACCGAGCGCGTCACATCCGTCGTCCCGTCCAGGTACTGGCCGCCGGAATCGATCAGATAGATGCCGTCGCGCGTAATCGGCAGGTCCGTCTCCTCCGACGGGCTGTAGTGCACGATCGCACCGTTCGGCCCGAACGCGCTGATCGCCCCGAAGCTCAGATCGACAAACATGTCCTGCTGGCGACGAAACTCGTGCAGCATGGCCGCCCCCGACAGCTCCGTCACGTTACCACCGTCGACGTTCTGCTCCAGCCAGTGCAGATATCGCACCACGGCGGCACCGTCGCGTACGTGCGCCCGGCGCATACCGGACGCCTCCACCGCATTCTTGACCGCCTTCATCTTGGCCACCACACTGTACTGCTGGATGCGCTGGTCGGCCGGGATGGCCGCGTACAGTGCCTGGTTGCAAGCGGTCGACACGATCATCCGATTGCCGCCCCGCACGTACTCCTCGACGCCGGCTAGGATGTCCCGATAGTCACGCACGTCCACCGTGATGCCCTCCGTCTCGAAATGGCCCCGAATCGTATCGTTGATGCGGTCCGGGTTGGTGAAGAGATGCAGATTGCCGTGCGATACGATGAGGTAGGCGAAAAACACCGGATTGTAGCGAATGTCCGAGCCGCGCAGATTGAGAAGCCCTGTCGGAGGGAAAGAGTTGGAAAGAGTGTAAGGTTGAGGTGCGTATGAACCGCCCCAAAAGGATTCATAAATCCTGAGAATCATGAATGTTTTTATTAACACTAGAACTATCAAGGGTTTTAAACTTCCTTGAAAGTCAAATTGATATTGATCAACTATTAGTGATTCTTCAATGTAATATCTATCTCGTGATTCTTGAATCTATGAAGAAGGAAGAGATTCTCAAGCTGAGAGATCTTAAGCTTAATGATTCTTAGGATTCAGGTTTAAGATTCCATTCGCGATTTCAGTGATTCTTTGTATGGATGAATATTTTTAAAAGGTTCATGCAGCTCAATATGTTTTAACTTTTTTAGAATAATGAATTTTTAAAAATTCAATTGACTCTGAAAGATCTCTTCCTAGGATTCAGATTCATGATTCGATTAGTGATTCGAATGACTGTTCACGAGGCAAGCGAGGAGATTTTTACAAGAGCATATGCTTACAAGCAACCTCATCCAGCGCACTGATGACGATCGCGTTGGCCCCGTTTTCCTGGAGGATGACGCGCAGTGCCTGCACCTTCTCGCTGGCCCGCTGCCCGGTGTAGGCCAACCCGAGCGGGCGCAGCTCCTCCGCCGTCTGCGGCGGCCGATTGTTCCACACGATGTCGACGAGGTTGCGCTCGAGCGCTATCAGCCGGTAGCCCCGCTGGGCCAGCACCGCCCCGAGCCGCTCATACTCCGTCGACGCGATCAGGAACGGATCCGTACCGATCTGGGCGCCGGGCGACAGGTTCGCGAGCAGCCACTCGTCACGCGTCGGCACGCCCGGCACGCCCTCCTTCATGAGCGTCCAGTACGCTGGGTCGATTTCGCTCTCCGCCTGCAGATGGTAGCGCGAGTCGGTCCAGAGGGCGGCCTTGCCGAGCGTGATGATGGCGGTACCGGCCGAGCCGGTAAAGTTGGTTACGTACTGGTACCGGCGGTCGTGCAGCGAGATGTACTCGCTCTGTGTGGCGAAACGAAGTGATTAAGTTAAGTGATAAGAAGAGGCTGGGTGGAAGGTAAGGGCAATGAAGAGGAACACATACATTGTGCGCATCGACGGACGGTATGATGTACGCCTCGATCGAGTAGTCCTGCATCAGGCTGCGTATCTCGGTCAGTATCACGTCCATCGACTTCGGCGTCGTATCCTCCATCAGGTCGTCATCTTTGTTCAGGGCCCTTTGGGTTGTGTGCGCGGTGCAAAATTAGCATCAATGAGACACAATCAGTTAGGACGCCAATCAGCTCTAAGAAGGGTTTGGCTCAATTTACGAAGGGTAAAGGGTTGGATGAGGAAAGCCCTTCATTTCTGGAGGTAACCCGGGATCTTATCATCGTGACATGAAGTGGTAAGAGAAGGTGATAGACGGTGGGGGGGTATTGGGCAATAAAATGACAGCAATTTAAGCAGATAAGTACGCAGAAAACAATACCACTCCAAGAGGGGCAGGAGAGATTGCTTCCTCGGGAGTTGACACACAAGATTGAAAGCCTGCGGCCTAATCTGCCGATAATGGCAATACAACGGACGCAGTGCTCTCGCAGTGTATCTCGCAATCCAATCAGCTTCTGCACGAGGTTCCGAACCACTGACGCTCGAGATGAAGACGCTGCAGATCGAGAAGACCATCCTCACCTGCCGAGTGCGACACCGCCACCGACGACCAGGACGAGCAGGGCGGACAAGCCGACCAGGTAGCGTTTCGAGTGCCTCATGGTACGCCACCTTGGCTGCTCCAAGTCGATCGTGCCGGTTGAGGGCGAAGTTTCGCCGTTGTCCGCTATTTTGAGATCGATAATGCGTACGCTCCCGACCAAACCGCCTTTTTGCTTCCCCGGGCAAGCTCCCGCCTGTCCTCACTGTAGCACTTGCAAGCAAAACACACGCGCGCACGCACCGCACACACCGCACACTAGCTGCCGCACTGGACCGCGTGTGAAACTCAACTGCTTATCGAAGGCGCGCGCTTGCTGGACGCGGTACGGCGACATACACACATATCGGGAAGACCTTCTCCCGCCCTCGCCAACGGTCAGGTAATTGTGAGTGACGGTTCGCCCCGTACACTCTCGGGCGCTTGGCAGTATGGGTAAGGTCAGGCAGCTGCTTTTTCGCTACTGCTGCAGCTGCTGTTCCTGCTGACTCTGGCTTCTGTTGACCAGCGAGAGGGACTCGCTCTGCTCGTAAACTACGCGGAATTTGTAGTCCTGTCCGCTTAGCCAGTGTGTATGTGTGTGTGTGTGTGTGTGTGTGGGAGGGCAAAGCAGCGATGTGATGGAGCCGCGTAACCTTGAAGGTGTTGGACCACATCTAGGACGATGAGGGGGTCTTTCAACCCTGGCACACTGGCGAGTATCGTTAGCATCGATTCTTCGGGTGTGCTTGAACGACAGCGATGGAACGAGAGAAAGAAAAAGAGACAGAGCGAGGGTCCACTCGCCACTCACTTAAGCGCGTGCCTTTAGTAGGTCAGTCGCGTGAGGACTGGGCAGCGGTGGAACCTTTTACGGCACCACAAAAATAGGCTACGGTCAAGCCCGGGTTTTTTCCGTGCCGTGCGGGAGTCGGCCGTCGTCAAAGAGGTCAAACGGGTCGCCGCTACTGGAGGGTGTCAAACACACCGGTAGCATGGCGTTTGTATGCTAATGAGGCACCTACCCGGTGAGTAGTAGTGCGCTGCCGAAGGTCTGGAAGCAAGTGTCCCAAATGAGAAGGCAGCGGAAAGAAAAAAAAGCACAAACCATTCTTTTGCCTTTTGATTTGCCTGCCAAGCTTGATGTAGGGTTTTGTAAATAAGTGCGATAATTTTTGTTACTTTCTTTCACAACCTCGTTGCCGTACATTGGCCACCGAAAATCTTGAAATGAGCGTTACGAGAAGTTGATTAGGCCACCATGATGTCGATCGATCATTTGCTTTTACTTCTTTTACTCTGTTTTATTAGAACTGTTTTTCGCGCGTGTGTGTTAGAACTTTTGCAAAACACAAACTCGAAACAAGGCGTATTCCATTCCCACCCCTTAATTCGCAGTTCCTCCTCAGGTCGTGCCAAACTGGCATTTCGCTTACGTGCGCCATAATTACAAATGGCGCTCACCTGTTCTGTAGGTCTGCAAGTGTGGACAGCAGGGAAGGGCAAGGGGATAGCCATTGATTGACGCTACAAAAAAAAATCAAAAGAATGGCGGGCTGTGACAAACTCGGAATTGTCACGACCCTTTGGGGCTGTGGGAAAAGACGTTGCCACCGTTCGAAGAAGGTAGATCGGCGGGATATTGCAACTTCTTCGAACGGGGTCGTAAATCACAATGACTCTTCCGGTCAATGTGTGTGTGTGTGTGTGTGATCTACGAAGCTTAAGGAACGGGTTTTCGAAAATTGAAGAAAGTGTAGGGACGAGGTGTTTGAAGTTGATGGATGGTTACGGTTGGAAGCGTTACCTCTTTCATGGAAGTCTTGGTATACTAGGTAGCGTGTTAGATGGGAAGTTGTAAGGATGAGAAATGAGTTGTACAGCAGAGTTTGGTATTTGAATCATCCTAGGTAAGCAGATGTTGCGAGTGGAATATTTTTGCTGAATCAAAATCCTTCGCACTATTAATAGGAGCTTCCAAGTCTTTGCGGGTGTCAGGCAACACACCTACAATAAATACACCAGAGGCTGCAGAAGGAATAGTAAAATGCAGGTTTATAAGGGGAATCACCAAACCGCGACCAAGAAGATATTTGATCCAATTTCTTAAACTTTGATGTTCGCTAGAGTAGATCAGCTCTAGGATGTCAGTTTAAGCCCAGTGTTCCGTTCAAAGTGACGTGACTACAAATGGACGCGTAAAGAAGTTTATTGTTTTGTATTTCCCAGGATAATCAAACAGATGTTACTAGTAGATGTCTGATGGTGCAGAAGTAATAAGTGAATGCTGATCCCCAACTAAGAAGCAGAAACAGTAAGTCCTGTAAGTGAGCATCCGACTTCCGGTTTCTGCTAGATTGCGACAGAACTTTCAGGTAAATGTCAGCGAAATGGCCTCTCGGTTCGGCATAAAAAGTATTTATGCGTTTATTTTCTCGCAGCAGAAACTCAATCAATTTAACATATTTTATTGACGGCTTAGCAGTAGGATGACATGCAATTGGGGAATTCTTCTGCAGTGCGAAGCTTAACTTTAGGATATAGATGACTTTGTTACTAGAGGTTCTTGTAGAACTACTAGGCTTCGTTATCAGAACCACTGAAGAGTTCCACAACCCAGTCTCCAATAAAACTGTATATTGTGTCCGCTCGGTTCTTGAGTACGCATGCCTGGGTTGGTGGCCCTCTACAAATACTTCCATTAAACGACTTGAAACTATTCAGCGTAAGGCATGATAGTAGTGCACTTCTTCGTTACAGTGCCAGATGTCGCCCTCTAGGGGTTGTCTATGTCTTCTCCTCGCAGGACTACTGAATGGGACGATCGATTTGGCTTCTCAGCCGCCAGGAAAAAGTAATTCCCTGCATGACGTACAGTCCCGGTCGATCGGACCCTACAGATGTCTGCTGCTCTTAAATCTGCGTTCGATTCCTTCGAGTATATCATCTAGAATAAATCATTCAAGTAACAGCTTTGCATCTTGTGGTGGCCTGAGTGTTTGTATCTAATCAAATTAATCATTAAATGGCTAAGAGTTGGCATAAGCGATCGATGATTGCAGTCTTCTTATTGACCTGAAACGAGCTATTGGGACAATATCGTTATTTTTATCCTAGATGTTTTCACATTTTTTGTGCTAACATGGTATGAAAGTTGTGCAACAGGATGAGCCCAAAAGAACTTTGTTTGGGCATTCTTCATCAGAGTTTCTAAAATGAAACATATAAAACAGGACCAACAGACACCATTGTGATGTCTGCTGGCTAAAAACATAGGAGTCATATTAGATGGGAAGTAGAAATTAAACGCTCACATAGACTAGATTATCGGCAAAGAGATGTGGAGTGTAGCTTTTCTGGGCTTAGATCAGTTCTCAGATACATTAGATATTCCTGATTCGGGCGATAGTGCTTTGCGAACCAATAAAGTAGATGGTTGGGAGAGTAGTAATATCTTATAGATACTTCCGTTCTTCTCAAACTTATGTTGGCAAGAGAGGTTGGGCTCATCATCATTATCTATTTTTTATTAACCTTTAATTTTTTTAGTAACGGCCAGGCCGTATTGCTATCATCATCATCGTCATGTACTCACCATATTGGAGTAGTGCAACAATGACCCGGAGTATCTTGGAGGCGAATTAAAAAAAACTCTTTTAGACGTGCTTGCTAGACTGGCATGCTCTAGGCCAAACAAGAAAACTATAATGAGTTTGATTTGCATTCTACCCAATAATAAATGTTCATTAACAACTGTTCAAAGCACTGAACATCGAACGCGATATCGTAGCCACGGTAGTGGTTCTTTGCAGTGATCTGCTTTTGAACCAAAGAGTGGCATTTATTTTTATTGAAAATCTGCTTTTGTTCGTCAAGCGCACACAGAACAGAACGGTTCTGGTGAACCGCAGCCTGCACTAAATATGCTGAAGACAGGAGCTGCCTACCCTCTGTCTCCTCCTTGCACTACCACGCCACCCAGCAGCCATGGAAACGAACGGAAATATCCAATTATGAACTTTCTTCTTTCGCTTTCCCACCAGAATCAGTCAACCGGGCAAATCGGCGGAATCAATTGAGCCGGGCTATTTATGGGTCGCCTGATCAGATTTTTGTTCTCAAAGCCACCTACAACTCCAGCCCCCCTTCCCATCCCCACCTTGCTCTTCCTCTCACCCTCCTTTCCCCTTCGAGCCCCGACCGACCGAGTGCGCGGCGAGACTGTTAATTCGAAATTTATGGGCTCCCCTTTATCCCGGGCGCGTGTTTATCGCGTGTTTGCGGGGTGCGCTTTTAAATGGGCCCAGTGCACCGCATGGAAAGCAAGTGAAAGCACAACAAAGGATACGCGAAAAAGCGCGTACGGCAACCAAAGCGGGCGCACGAATTCGTCGGCCATCGTCGAGTAACAACAAGTATCTGGAGGATGCGGCAGCGCATCCAACATTTCCGCTCCTCCAAACCACCTCACCTCCATCGCACTCCCCCCCCCCCACGATCATCCACCCACCTGACATTGCAGTTAAACAAATATGTATAAAGTCAATAAATCCACTCCGATCGAACGCAAATGCCCGAGCCCCGAGTGCCATGAAGTCAATTGAAATGCTTCACTCTACCGAGTTATTATTATTTGCGCTCCTCCACACACAGTTGCACTTTAATTGCAATGTTTCAATATGATGACATCTCCACCCCTTTTCCCTCTTCCACACAAGCCACTGGTATGGAAAGTACGCATCCGTGTAAAATTGAACCATATTTGTCGGCAATTGCGTTACGGTTCGGTGGAAAATCAAATGCAACCACCCAAAAGCTGCAAGGGAGGAAGGTGTGTGCGGGCTAGTGATGGGTAAATTCGACGAAACACCGGAATCGCTTCGGAATGACTCCTCAAATTTTGGAAGCGGCTCCGGAACGTAGGTGCAATACTACGAGCTCGGAACCGTCCGGAGCCGTTGAAGCCGTTGGACTTACCGGAACCGTGTATAGCGACCCGGAACCGTCGGAACCGTCCGGAGCTGCTAGTTGGCAGCCGGAGTCGTCCGGAACCGTTGGAGCCGTCGGAGCCGTCTCAGATCCACTGGAGCCGTCTAGGGAAGCCCGGAACCGTCGGAACCGTTCGTAACCGCTAGTTGGTAGCCGGAGATGGCAGAATCGTTGGAACCGTCGGAATCATTGTGGCTTCGACTGCTTCGGACGGTCCCGAACGGCTCCGAACGGTTTCGAAGGTTCCGGACGGTTCCAGACGGCTCCGGGCGGTTCCAGACGGCTCTGGTGACTCCGATTTCTCCGGACGGCTCCGAACGGTTCCGGACGGTTCCAACGGTCCCGGGAGGTTCCAGAAGGATCCGGCGGCTCTGGACGGTTTCGGGTGGCTCCGGCTACCGACTAGCGGCTCCGAACGATGCCGACGGCTCCGGGCAGCTCCAGGCGAAGCCGTGGATTTGATAAAGCCGGAACCGGTTCCGGAGCAAAGCTGTTCGGAAGCGATTTGGAGTCGTGGGTTCGGTCCTGAGCACCCATCGCTAGTACGGGCGTATGCGTACGTCCCTTGGGGCGACGAATGGGCTAATGAAATTTCATATTACTCAGCTCGCCCGGCGATCCGACGGCCCGGGTTCAATCAAATAAAGAACAAACACGGCACGGGTTTCGTGAACTAGCGACAGTTAATAACGCTTGCAAACAAAAAACGGTGAAGCGAAAACTATATTTTTGCAATCACGCGATCGCCCCTTGTAGTTGGGGCGCTGTTTGCCTACGTTATTGCGAACGATATGAATATTAATGCATTATTGCCGGTTGTTTTTTTCCTTTGGTAATAAAATGCTGCACCTATTTTATGGCATGCACGCACAAATTTGAATTTTTGCGATGTTTTTTGATGGAGGAAGGGAATAAGGAGGTTGGGGTAGGGGTGGGGGGTGGTTGGGGTGGCGGTATCGAATGAAAGTTGATATTCTTTTGTGCAAATGAATTTCGATGTAAATACGCGAAAAGCTTGTTTTGACTTTTCCTGGAAATGCGAGAATGTTATTACTGTTTGCTGATTGACATTTTGATGACATTTTATTACTATTTTTGCAACTCTATCGCTTAGGCTTGACGCTGCATAATAACTCTGTCTCTCTTCTCCTCTCACTCTCTCTCTGCCCCTATCCTACCCTGTGGTTAATAAACTATTATAGTGCTTAATTATCAGAAAGTTCCTTTTTTCGATAAAATTAAAAAAAATGCGCCTAAAGGTATGCAATGTGCAACAAAAAACCCCTTTTATTCCAATACCAAAAAGCAAAAATAAAACAGGAAATCACGATGCAGGATTAAAATAACGTATGATGTTAAACATTTTTTGTTAAACATTTTGATCTAATATTGGCAGTTAAGAAGTGGTATCTAGGTATGTATTTGATTTCGTAAAGTATTGCTGCCTAATTTTGCCTGAATAAATTATCCATCGAAAACGGATGCATTACCAAAAATTTTCACCTGAATCTACTTGTAACTACTGGGTATTCTTGTTATACAGCGAAAGGACTTGCGAGACAAACATGAGAGCAGATGGCCGCACACACACACACCTCCTATTGGAAGACAACATCAGCAGGTATATGAAAGCTGTGGCAGTTAAAAGCACAATTATTGCGCGCAATTAAATCAACCCGGTAGGCTGGTTTAAGCGGAGTGATGTATCACACTTTTAAATTTGTTATAATGTTAGAACAGTAAAATTAAGTTTTAATTATGTTGTAACAGGAAACCATATCAGGCACAACAAATAAAATGCTGTATTCGATTGTGGATGCAAAACGTTTGTGGATCACAGTCAACGACGCTAATCGGTAAGCTTCTCAGTGTCCGAAAATTCCTTTCTTTTTCTTATGCCAAGTTTGACGCCGACACGTGACGAATCGCATGCTTCCGTCGGTTTGCGTTTTGGAGTATCATTCTGACAAAATTAAATTCTTTAAAAAAAAGAATTTAATGAAAGTTTTTTTTGTCGACATGAAAGCGGTCCAAAAGGAAACTGTTCATTATTCAACAATGATGGTAACCAATAAGGGGTTTTTCATCAGCACCGTTTTCCATTCGAACCGTTTTTGCAGGGTTTCTAGCGTACCCGGTTAGCACGTGTTTTGCTTTGAAATTTTATTTTGCGTCGCAGGACTCCAATTAGCTCGACCGATTAGCGCACCATGTCTCCTGACTTTGAAGGTGGAAGCACTCGCACATACATAACCTATGTTCGTAAATTCGTCAAGAGTGTGCCACTAGCATGCAGAGACTATCTATCTATCACACAAAAAGCATTGGTACAACCCTGCACAACCATCACGCCACTTTCAAACGCTTTCACTTGCAGTTCGAGATAATGTATGGGCGCTCATCGCAGCGTTAATGATTATGTTCATAATTTTTTGATTTGCTGCCGTCCATAGTTCACCCTACCCCTTTCCCCGCCCCCGTCCGGTCGCGGCAAACACGTAAAACGGAAATGAAAGTGAACCAAAAAGTCACTCGCACTCGGATGTGTGTGCAAAGGGGTAAGGATGCGTATTAACATCATATGCACATCATAAAATACATCTGTCGGTATGTTCTATGAAAAATCTTTTTTTTTTTTTGGTTTCCATATACCTGGGACCTTATGTTTTCTTCTCGTTTTTCAGCGTTGTTAATTTATTCGCTCGTACCCGTACCGCGGCTCGTGTCGGTTGGGTTGGAAAATGTAGTGACATCTTTCCCACCGTTTCCCGCAATCGGGCGGGGAGGATAGGGGACCCCTTCCATCAAACGCGATGCATGTTCAATGAAGTTTTCAGCAAAAATTAATATCGGTTCGGCTGCGGCGGTGCCACCGCCCGCACAGCGGTTTTAATTTACCCTTGGCATACGTGTGCGTGAGTGTGCGGTGGAAAAAGAACGGTAATTAATATCCGTATGATGAAAAGTCTCATCAAAGCAAGCGTAATCGACTCTATTTTCTTCGAGTGGAAAAGGAACAAAAACAGCGGAGAGGAGAAGGAAAGCAAGATGCAGCAGGAGGCAGACATAATACATACACGAGGGAAAATTAATTGCACACCGTTGTGCAGGTTACTGTCTCCGTGAGTGAGGGTGTGTAATTAGTTTTTTTTTCGATTTTCGGAAATCTACATTTTAATTTAAACGAACTTTTCCCTTTAAAAGAAAATGCAAAGAAAATATTTCCGAACAACATGAGGTTAAAATAGTTTGTTTGCCAATGAGCTCGAGAAGAAAAACTAACCTGTATCTTTGTTATCAATAAATATTTATATAATAAATATGATACGAAGAAACCACAAACACCATCACTTCCGCCTCTGCCAACAGTCACAATGAAGACGAAGGATTGGCTTTGCCGTAGCGATCAAAATAGACGAGACGAGTTAACGCCATCTAAAGATTCGAATGAGCCGGCTACGAAAGGTCATTGGGGTCATAATCGGTCTGGCAGCCGCAGCCAAGGCGTTGTATTGACATCATCTGCGCTGGTGTGGTTGGTTTGCGGTGCTGAAGAAAGCAATAAACTGTTACAAGGTGCCCTCCCTTGCTTAAGGTTTCGTATTATATTTTGCATAGCTTAAGGGTGCGCTGTGATGCTGGCTGCATACTTTCAAGGAGCTTTCACCCCCGGAAGCTATGCACTTCGGGCAACAAAGTTGATTCGATAGGACTTCACGGAGAATTATAAAGTATTCTTGGTGCGGCAAATGCTTCGTAACTTTCTTTAATTATTGTTTTTTGTTCGTAATAAAATTTAACTTTACTCTTTCTCCCAATATTGCAATGCATAAAATGTATAAAAAATGTATAAAAAATTCAGCAATAGCTGTAAGAAAATTGATACATAATAAAACTAACATGAAAATCTTGAGATGCAATGAGTATAGTTTTTGTGATTTGTTTATAATATTTTATACACTGTAGATTTTCCTGCAGCTATTAATTTGATTTGTTTTATAGTTTTAGAAGAGATTGTGAATCAGAGTATCACATCGTATTTGAAACAACGGAAAAAAGAGTGCCAATTATTTAAACATACATTTTTTTATGATTTTATAATTTGTATATGCCTTACACATGTAAGAATAATATCATATTTCATGTTTATACATGTAAATAAATTGTTTCCCCATTACGTGTTTAAATCTGTAGTTTTTTTCGTAGAAAAACTAGAATCTGAGATTGCATACTTTCAGGCGTTTATAAATTAACAATTTATTTTTATTTTTATACAGACTTTGGTTGCAGTACGGTCTCATCGTTACTCCTGAAACAAAACAATAAAGACTTTGGCCGTCGGGCTAACATTCGCCTCTAAAATAGTACGACAGTTAATCTTTATTTTTGCTATGAAAGGATACAATGTGCCTAAAAGTAGGCAAACCAACGACAAAAAACATATTTCGAGATATTACGGTAGCCATATGTACAAACTGTCTTCTGTACCGTGCAGCAGGTATAAATTGGACACAAAATCAAAATAATAAAAAGGCAATTTGAAATGGAAACAAATTGCTTAAGCATCCTACCCGCTGGAAAGGGTGGCACGACTAAAGGTATGCAGAACAACACCACATATGGTTTTGGGAAGAAATTCCACAATAAATATAATTTGATGTTTAACACATAAAAATTCGATACCGTGAATAGCAAAAGCACAGCAAACGGTAGACCGGTAGTGGACCAAACCGGCCATCCGTCATTCCGTTAATACGGTTGTAAATTATTGCTCGATACCCCTTGCATTTCCCCGCACCGGAAGCTGGCACAGTGGTCATCAAGACGGCAATTAGATTAGCGAACGTGGCCGTTTGTTTCCCGAGCGAACGGTAAGGCTGAAAGGCAGAACAACCAAAGCATCAACCAACGCCAGCAAAGCTGAATGAATGAGGCGTGAGCAACGTTCGGCGTTCGACGTTCGGCCGTGACTCGGCGTGAAAAAGACTATACCAAGGTGCACCCGAACCGGGCCCGAGCTGCACCCGAACGGCACAAGCAGGGATCGGGCAGGCTACGGAGAAAAGCTCACCCCGTGCGCTCGTGGTGGCGGGAAGCTGCTCGACCAGCAGCAGACGGCCGTGAGTCGCGCGCCTAACCAGTGTGCCGTGGGAAGCGTTGGCGAACAGTTTGGTGCCAGCCGCTCGGCGGGAAAGCTTTCCGGTTGTTCGTTCCGTGCACCCATCGTCCGAACAGTTAGCCGCCCCCCCCTCTACAGCTGATGTTGTGGCATGTTTGGTGTTGTTTCGGCTGACGAGATGGCAAAGGTTCGCGGACGTCGGACGTGGTGTGTTTACCCTAGCGAGGGTGCGTGAGTGTGATTTCTGGCGACGGCTGGGTATCGCTGCTAATCGGTGCCACCACCTTTGGTGCCGGACGGTTCGTTGGTTTTGCTTGATCTGTGGCGAGTTAGGCTTTGGGCGTTGTGGTGGAGGGCGACGGGTGTGATTGTTACGTGTGTCCGGTCGCGGCAACAAGTGGCTGTCCGGGACTTACGGTGAGCGGTGCAGTGTGCAATGCTATCGAAGCAATCGGCAATCAGTGGCTGTGAGTGAATGCTTTTATTTTTACACAATCAAACGTATTTGAACGTTTCAATCAACCTGCAGGCGATACGGAAGCCATCGAACAGGTGGGTAGCGCTGGAAACGCAGCTTTTATTTTGAAGGCGCCTAAACGTATGCAAATGTTTACTTTAATACTTTTAGTTTTTTATTTCATTGCAAGTTTTTTATGCAATATGAAACGATTTGGTTTTGAAATAGTTTAGCGATTTATGTTTAGCTTGTAATCCTTTTGTTATGGAAAAAGTAGGAAAAAATAAATTAGTATTGCATACTTTAAGGCGCCTTGCAAAACAAATAATTTCCTATATAAAATAAAAATCACCCCTTTTCAACAGTTTGGGGTCGAGTTTGGGAACTCGTACTCGAAGTATTACTACTGGAAGAAACTTTATCTTATCGCTTATTGCTTTCTCGCTTGGTACACCAACACAACGCAGCAGAGATAGGGAAAAGGGTCAACGATTGTGTTATTTGCGAGGGTACACAGGTTCAACGGTACTGCTGCCTTTTTCGCCCATCTTTCTATGTAATGCACCAGCAGCAGCAACTCCCCAATTGTCATCCTGTTTTCCTATCATCTACCCCCTCGCCCTCCCCCCCCCCCGTCCTTTTCACCCCCCTGCCCCCCCTGCTCTGCCGTAATTGGCAGCGCACCGCGCGTCAGCGCCAGCCCCGTCCTTTTCAACAAGGCCAATGCCGATATTGGTCTCGAAACGCTCTAGACAAATAGTAGATCCCAATGATACGCATTTGCCAGGAAAATCACTTTCTCCTCGTTGCCGTTCTCTGGTTTCACTCCTTGCTTAATGACACACACACGAAAGGTCAGCTGGAATGACTTCCGAGGGAGAAATCTGTTCGACCGGTCAATTTTATTTGACTTCCCGTTTACAGTGGGATAAAGCCTTCCTTGTACTAACCAACCACTAAGCAGCCACTATGCAGCCCCGGAAGCGATACTGGTGATGCGTTTGTTCGCAGGATGCAACGTTTCTCGCACATGGTTGCAGTGCTGTGCCGGTTACGAGGACACACGATGTAGTTTGGTAAACTGAAAAAGTAAAAAAAAGGCCCGCAACCACCGATGGCGACAATAAAAAGCAGAGCGTTTCCGGTTCGATGAGGTCTCGATAAGGGGGGGGGGGGGTTGGGGAGGTTACTCACTTCAGGGACTTCTTCGCACCGAGCGTGGATCCATCAGCCATCGGCATCGAACGTGGGCGTTTGAGAGCGATCCATCTTGGAGCGAAAGATGAAAAAAGCAACGAGGAAGCAACTTTACACGCCCTCGGTTACGGGGGAAGGGGGAAAAGCAAATCGGAAGTTTGCTCTCCAGTTGATCGGTCTTTTAAAAGTTGATTTGAAAGCTGAAAAGTTTCAACTTTCAGCCACACGCTAAGATGTGCAAACAGATGTAACTGAATCCTTTCATTGCAAGGGAAAAGAGTTGTGCGCAGAAAACAAAGAAAATAGGAAACAAATGCTGCAAACGGTGGCTTGCATGGTTTCCACGTGATAATTATCCCTGTAGTTTGGTCGAAGAAGAACGGATGTTGTAGCACATGAGATGTAGAGAAGCAAAGAGTTAAATAAAATAAAGGACCAATAATTAAAATGAAACAATAACAATTGCAACGAATGGTTAAAAATATTAATCCTAATAAAAACTGTTATAATGAAATAAAATATGGAAAAGTAGTAAAACTTAAAATAATGAAACTGAAAATGTTATTGAAAAAAAAAACTTCTACCAACTGTCAGCTCAAATTTTATTGTAAAAAACTACAATCATGTAGGAATTCAAAATCACCAATCCGGGGAAAGTTAACCTTCACTGTAGTCTAAGGAATCTCCACAGAAACGTATAATTATAAGTTAATCACAGCGGCACAGTAGCAGATAACGTCGGAAAACCCTGCATTATAAGCAATGCAAAACACGAGTAAAAGCAAACCTATTCTAATCAAGCAATTAGTGTTACCGTGTGTTATCCTGCGTTATGTCGCGTTACGGAGCGGTGTTACAGCGTGCGATAAGATACAGATTAACCTTGAATGTAAACCACGAACAAGCAGCCATGGCTAGCAAGAAAGAAAGAAAAAAAAAACAGCAGAAACAAAGCAAAAGAAAGGGCAAAGCGTCCAGCGTGAAGGGTCACGGAGGAAGTGAGCAAAGCAAGTGAGCGATGGTTGCGTGAAAGAAGAAATTAAGAAATGATACTTTTCCAGCTCCAGAGCACGGTGGGATAGCAGTTGAAGAGGGCGGGAGAGCGCAGCATATCATTACAACTTGTGCCTCGGTGGTTCGATTTCGTTTCTATTTTTCTTGGTTGTACAAGGTTTGCGCAGGGGAGGAAAGACCAACAAGGTGCGAAGGGTAACAGACAGTGTTTGTTTCGATGTAGTAGTAGACAAAATTGAATTGTCGCAACTGGCACCCAAACCCGACAAGAGGCCGGGTTTTGAGGTTTGTATTGCAGGGCATACTATAAACCCGGGCTCGATTGTACTATCCGATGATTGATCTCGTAAAAATCGTCGCAAGAGCAGCCAATAAACGTAGTCCTCCGCCGCTCCTGATCACCCACTAATCGAGATGCGGCGAGGACCGCGAAACAAAACTGGAACCGAAGACCCCGAGGGATGGTCGAGGTCACACGCGCTCGCCCACGTCCGGCCAGAGCGTGGAAGAGAAGGCGATGATTTTTATTGTTATGATGATGCTGTGTGTGTGAGGTAAGGGTTTTCCCCGATGGTTTGCTCAATCTACCCCGCTGTATCGGCCGTGTTATCGTTTCCGTCCTTCGCTTAAAGCCGCACACTTTGTATGGAGTGTGTGGCAACGTTGCAAAGCAAACAGTGAAGAGTCGTATCATTTTAGCGCTGCGTGATTGTTGCTGGTGGTTGACTGAGTTTTCCACGAGCTGCTATTACTCTCGCCCTCGTACTCTCGAAATCACTAAAAATAGTCATTTGACGAGTTTTAGTGGGAAAGCTATAGTTTTGACATAATTTCATATTATACTACTTTGAGTGCTTTTTGGTGAGAATGAAAGTAATATCTTTATTTTTTTCGATTAATTATGTCATTTTGATGCAAATATTTCGAGCTTGTATTTTTGAATTGAACATCCGCAGTGTTTTTGAACAATTCGATAAAGTTGAATTTCATCGATGCGTTGTGGCCGCAATGGCGGATTTAAGTGAGGTCCTGAATAGGACCGGAAGAAATTTAAAATGTTACTTGAGCATGGAGACGCCCGGTGCTTCTAACAGATTGACGCGATGGAGCCGCCCAGTGATTCGTACACATTTTTGCCTTGGAGAACAATTGTACGCTCGTTTTAATTTGTCTCATCTGCTTTTATTGAGTGAACATGAAATTTGTTCATTAGCTTGAGATAAAACGCTGTAAGTACTTGAATTTAATGGTTTTTTTTTGCGATTTCCAGCTATTCCTGTCCCCTCCTTTCCTTCGGGAGCAATTTACTTAAAGTGACCCATGAAACACATTCACAATCGCTTATTCATTGTCTGCCTTCGTACACCGTTCAAGACGCACCCATTGCCATTTGTGCTTGAAAATCGTTTCTCTTTCCCTTCCGTTTCCTCCCTCTCACTCTCCACCATTAAACATTGCCATTTTCGTTAGTATTTGTGAAGCGCTGCGCCCGCTTTAGTTGGTTGGCGAAAAGGGAAACCGAAACACAGCGTAATGAAAACACTCGCTTGCCGTGATTTTCACTCTTCACTTTCATTCTCTTTCACCCACAGGAACGTGACCCCAGAACCCGTTGCAGAGACGGGAGGGCAGGTGGCGTTGCTACGCCGAAAAGAATGCAAATTGAATAAAACGATATCGACAGGGCACCACGACCGACAAACAGCGGCGCAAAATGGACCGGCCGAGGGGTACGGAAAGGTGTTCATCAGGTGCACGGTGGTGGAAGGCATTTTAAAGCAGAGAAAGCATCGATAGGCACAAACGAGAGGAAAGGAACATTCGCGCTGTTTTTTTGGGGGCATATTTTCGTCCTTCGAACTTCGAATTTCGAGAGCCTCTATACGCTTTCTGGATTTGGTTTTTGCATTCTGCTCGTAGTTTTTTTTTTTTTTGCTGGCTTTCTGTGCACTCTACAGGCCATTCCTAAAGCCATAATTTCAAGCGATTTTGGTGCTTTCCCGCCCTTCCTTTTCTTTTGCACTACCAGAGGTTCTTGATTTAAAAAAAAAAACCGGAAGATTTCAAAGGTTTTTGGGACGACTCTAGTCGACTCTAGTCTGTCCCACCGTGGAACCGTAGCAAAGGCAGGTTTGCAACCGCAAAGAACCCTATCGTCCGTTACGAATCGATAAGCGACGGTGGGCCTGCAGGGCTAGAAAAAGTATCGTAAAGGCTCGTCAGGCCAAAAGAAAGAAGGAAAGGAAGGCACAGGACGAGTGCCGGCAAAAGTGGAGCGATAAAAATCGAGCGCACTATCGAGGCAAAATAAAAAATCTAAAACCCAAGCCCTGCTCTGGATCGCTAAATCGCGTGTGATCGTGCGATTAGTTTTACTCGTCGGTTTAGGTAACAAAAAAAAAAAAAACAGGTAAAAGCAAGCCAAACGAGGCGTGAGGCAACTGCTGCACACCGATCGTGTGTGTGCGATACGTTAGCTGAAGGCGCCCAGGCAAAGGGTGAGGGTGATTAATATTCGCGACCTGCCCAGGTCAAACCCAACACGGCAAGCACGCGACAACCGAGCACGAAGGCGCGACAACATGGGTGTCAATTCGTCGTCCCGACAGGATGCGAGCTTTCTGTCAGATGAAGACGGTAAGTATTGCATCGCTGGGAAGTGGATGGAACGGGATGGGGAGGGGGGAGGGGGGGCACAGTTTACCGTATGACAGATGCTGGTTGGAGTGTTTGCCATTCCATCTCCACAGGTGAGAAAGGTATGGTAAAAAGCGAGCAAGCTCAGTCCCGTAACCGACCAAAGCAGAAAGTAAATACTTTCACTCCATCGTCGTCTGAAGTAATTAAGATAAGCGTACCTGCTTGTGTACTTCTTTCTTTCGTCTTTGTGACAATCGGTGTCGGAATCTGGGCGGAAGCAAACACGGCACATGAGATGTGACAGTTAGGAATGCTAGGTAGAACTTCTTCCAGTTTTTGGCACAGTCCGAAGGAGAGACTGAAGCAATAGTTATGAGATGTTGCCTGCCCTGCTTTAGATAAGACGGATGTTGATTGTATGTCAGTGACAGTGAGGAAAGGTTTATGGGTTGGTGCTCAGTCTTTTTTTTTTTTATCTTTTTTTAGTTTGAAAAGTTTTCGATTACATCCATAATTTAAGCAGCTAGAGGTATTTAAAATCGTTATTTAAACAGTCTATTTAAAAAAATATTGAAAAAAAAAAACATAGAAGTTACGAAGCTCATCACATGGATTTAACATATACAATGACGAAAACGGGAGTTGCATACTTTAAGGCGCTACGACAATCAGGTGAGAGTTAGTTTAGACTTTAGCCCATTTTTTTCCTTTTTTTTATAGATAATTTGTGCCATCAGGTTAACATTCCCCTCTTGGATATTCCTACATATTGTAGGAATGCGTATTGCACTATGGTCCCTTTGATAAAAAAAACATTGCATACATTTAGGCGTCGTGCACTTCAAAGACATGGTGTACTTTGTTTTATTGTGCTGTGTGCTACTTCATTTTTTTCCGTAGTGACGACCGGGTGCTACTTCATTTGATGCTTTTGAAAGTGTATTTTCTTTACTTTGGCAAGTAAAAGCAAAGTGATCTACAGTGTTACTGCTTACAGTGGGAGGTAGCTTGCATACCTGCAGGCGCTCTGCAGTCAAAGCACAACTGATAGGTAGACAAACATTTGAAGCAGTTTTTGCAAAACCTTCATGTACCGTGACGACATGAACCGAGACGGACACGTAAACCATGTTTTTAAATGGTTCAAGAAAGAAAGTATGAGATTTTAACGTACCAGCTCGTCTTTGGTGGGCTGTCCTGTCTTGCGCCTCCGAAAAGGACACTCGACACGGGGCTCCCGTAAACTCGTCTAATTAATGACCTAGCAGGGCGCTGGATTGCTGGCAAGTCGAGCCTAGCCGTGCGAGCAGTAGGCTGCTGCAAAATTGTGAGCTTCCAATTTCGGTAACTTCACGCCACCAAACGAACGGGAAAGCCTGCTGAGCTGAGCCGAACGTGCACGTTCCCCAGCGACCGGTTTGGTTTTTGACCTTGAGCCTGGAAATGAAGGGAAGGGCCAGTGATTTCGCTCACCCTGAGCGCGGCAATCCAAGAAGCAGCCCCGGAAATGGGAAGAGCCCGTAAACATCAACAAGCAATTATTTGTCCCCTTCGTCGTATTCCGTCGCCTCCCATTCAGGAGTAGAAAAGAAAGCACGGCAAGAAAAAAAAACAAACTAGACCTTGACAGCATTCCATTCCGACTTAGGACGGCCCGGGTACGCCTTAACGTTCGATGATTTTGGAGAAAAAGCCAAGAGCTTATGGCCCCATCAGTTTCCCGTGCTCCGTGCGGCGGTTGCGGACGGTTTCCGAGATCCGATTCCGTGGCAGATAAAGTATTTGCAAATAATAGCCGCCGGGCGCAGCACGGAATGAGGAGGTTACGAAAGGGGGAGATGCAGCAGCGGAAAAAGGAAACGGAAGGAAAATGTGGAAAATGATTATGCCTTTAACGGTAATTAAATCCGCGCCAGAAGTTGAGCGGGCAGGCGGGTTGGAGGAGGGAATACCTCGTACCCGGATGTATTATTCGGTAATGAGCCATTTTAATGAAGCTCGCACAGCCTTTCCACCCGCGGGTCAATACCGGGCGAGTTTCCAATTCGAACGCCGGCGTTTCGACCTTTCGTTTGGGTTTTTGGTTTTCCCCGATTACCTTTCTTCGATTCCGAATGGTTTTTTTTTTATTTTCGAGGGACAGGCTATTTCGAACCGGCTGAACGCTGGGTGGCTCCAGCCTCTCTGCTACGCCCTGCCAAACAGAGGAGAACAGTGGAAAGTAGCAAAAAAGTATGACAGATATTGGTAGTCTCCAAGGAGGATGAAGCCTAGCCAGGTTTTGCGGGGGGCTGGAAACGATGTGAGTGGGGTTGAAAAATGATTTCGCTACGCCAGTGACCTTGGCTTTAGCCAGTGACCTTGGTTTTTTGGAAGAAATCCTTTCAAACCGCTCGGCAAACATCAATTATGAAAATTCCGAGCTGTAAAGCCGTCATTTGCTTCATAAAGTTTGACAACCGGCGCATCGTAGCAAACGGGTTTATGGTTCATTGCCTTTACTTTTCCATTCTCCTTCTCTTTCTTTCCGTTTTCTAGAACATAGCATTCTTTATTTTGGCATTTTTGTTTTTTGTTTTGCATTTATCTCTGTTTCTATATTGTTTTTATTCTCTCTTTTCTATTTTTTTGATGTTTTATTATTCTACTTTGTAGTGAGTTTCTTTTGTCTTTGTTTCTTTTTTTTTAATTTTTGGTACTATTATATATCCCTTAATCTTTTTACCATGCTAGATAGTTTTCCTTTTAGTTCTAGTTTTTAATGTTTTTGTTATATTTTTTTTCTTCTTCTTCATTTGTGCATTGTCTTGCTTCTTTTGTTTTCTGTTTTTATTTATCTTCTTTCGGTTGTCTTTACTTACACTAGTTTTTGAATTTTTTTTTCCTTTTATGTTTTTCTTTTTCTTTCCTTTTCCCTCTTCGATATTTATGCTTGTCTTAAAAAATGCACATCTTCCTCTCCCTCAAACGAAGAAGCCACATTAAATCGAAATGTAACCATTTTGTGCTTGTGGAAATCAGCTTCAAAGCGACAGACTTTTAAAATCTTATCTATTTTCCCATTCCCCTCAAACTGAATAACATAATTTTACGCATCAGTATCAAAACTCTAAAACAAGTATGAATGTACAGAATGGGTAGAAAAAACGTTACAATGAAACTATTTGAACAAAACTCAACTCTAAAATACCTCCAAGTCAGCGCACCGGTTTTTTGCTTCTATTTTTTATGCCTAGCTTTGCATTAGCCCGAAACGAACAACCCGTACAAACACGTCCAAAAACAGGTACATTTTCGAACACAACACTACCGCTCCACCTTACCCGTTTGCGGATAGTGCCGCTTCGTTTTCCACCTTCGATCATCGAATCGACCCCGCAAAAGGACGTCCCCTCTGCAAGGCAAAAGCTAGAACCACAAAACAGGATTAGAAACTCATTAAAATCTTGAACCCATCTCCTTGTTCAACCGACGGTGCTTTGCCACACAGTGTGATACTATTCCCTAACTTTTGGCCTTTGAAAGGGCCGGGTGGCATGAAGGACACCGGGTGGCACATTATTAAAATATGATACTGTGCCACACTCATCTCCTCACCCTTTCCTCCTTACCGGGCTTAGCTTGACAATTTCGTTACCCAACAGACGCTTTTAAAGCTCTGGAAGCGAAAAGACGGAGGCAACTACAAGGCTTTTTTTTTCTCTACTCATCACCCAAATAAGGACATTGAGACAGAGGGGAAGAGGGCTAGGTTTGATTAGGTTTTCTTTTTCGGGAGTGGGAGTGTGGCTCCGTCGAAGCTTGACGATTCCGAAAACGAACCACCAGATTTGTGGAGTTCGAAACCCAGCGTTACGCCGATTCGACGATCCTTTCACGGACGTGCCCAGCGTGCGGAAAATCCAACCGCGCGTCGTCAGCGTCTTCACTCGCGCGGCTGTGATGCATACGTAAATTAAAATTGCCCACTTACACGCGCCGCTTGCCGCCTGTCTTTGCACCGGCGCCGGACGTGCTTTGCGGCAGACTGCTCCAACAGGTGCGCGAGCTAGCGAAACGAAAGGGGCGATCGTTTGCCACCGTTCTGTTGCTCCCTACCTTATCTCGGCCTGCATCGGTACATTCGATACCCATCATTATCGGTACCTTGTGCGCTTAGGTTTTTAAGGGATTCGGGATGTTGTTGTGCCACTCAAATCCGCTCCGCTCGAGTTCACCCGAGCTGCCGCTTTCCGCCGGCATTAACGAGGGACGGCTAGTGCAACCGTGCTGCTCGTTACAGCGCTCTGTTCTTCCATGCCAGTGGTCGGCAACGTGGTTATATTTCCAGCAAAATACTGACCATGACGGTGTTCCACACTTTTGTTGAATGAATTTTTGTTGAATTTATGGGATCTTTTTTGTAGTAATTGAATGTGAAATGTGAACCTAAAATATTTTTTTATGCAACTTTGCATGTTTTTTTGTGCAATTTGAGTACTTAAAGTAAACATTTACTTTAACTTTAATACAGCAGATATTGTAAAATACTTCGAATGTTATGCCTTTCTTCGTTATTTTTACCGAGTAAGGTTATTCATACGCAATGTGAAGTGAACCAACAGTAGCAAATTAAGGTACATAGCTACCAGATGCATAGCAAGCAATTCTTAGCAAGTCTGCTTCGTGCGGGGAAATCCTTCCTGTATTTTATTTTTAGATTGTAGCTTTTCATATTCCTTTGCTTGCCGACCACTGCCCCGTGTGTATGCGAGCGAGCGCCTAAAAGTATGCTATACACAATCGATTGCAAATGACGTTCCATCCATCCGCACTGGTGACCGAGCAGGGATGGGGGCGGGCCGTGCGTCGGACGTGTACGTGTTTTGCATTCAGCTGTATTGGGTGTGTACGTGACGGCACCCTCCGCTTCCACCCCTCCAAGAGGGATTACACCATCCATTGTCTCAAAACGGGGCAACGCATTTCCGAGCGGTTTGCAGCAGCAGCCAACAGTCTCGGAAAGCTCTTCTCCTCAATTCCAAATCCGGTATTAGGGTGTGCGATGATACGATTTCGGTCAGGGTGAGGACTTTTTTTTTCTCCTCCCGCGTGTGTTCGAAGGGGAAAGGAAGGGAACGGAATATACCGCCCTTGACAACCGATAATCCCGACCAAAGCACACTTTACCGACGCTGAAGGGGTTGGATCTGTTTTGCGGAGATTAAATTAAATTTTGGAGGCCATATGCCCCGGGTTCCGGACACGCTCCTAAGAGGCCCGGAATCTCACCCTGGACACGACTCAAACAGAGACGATGAAAAACAAAAGAGCGCAACAAAGCACCGGTGCGTGTGCGGCGAGCCAATCCAGTGCGAGGTAGCAATGTGTGCTATTTTTGCACGGAACTTTCTTTTTTCCATCCTACGTTTCTTCTTCTGGTGTGCGACTGGTAGCCTTCTTTGGTTCCCGTGTGGTGAGGTGTGGACAAACTAGGACATCACACACACACACTCACACACACGTCATTTTGGAATGGGAGGTGACAGGACGGAGAAAGTTAATTAACGAGAAAACGTGACATCCTTGTGGCACGAAACGGTCCGATACGGTTCGAGGATTGGTACGGGGGATTAATTACTATTATGAATAACCTTTTCGCTCTCCCGCGGGTCGTGCAACCGTACCCGGCAGACCCCGGAATGGACATGAAGTTGTCACCACACGCGCCTTCATTTTTCGGTGCGGTTTTTTTTTTTGTTTTGTTTGGTCCTTCGGCTCTGTCAGTTGAACGTTCAACTTCGGAGGTTAATTTCTTCCACGTGGGTCCTAAGACGGCAGGGGAGGCGGAAAATAATGGTAGCTAACCATTCCCTACTTACTGCTGCTTATTATACAAAGGTTGGTAATAAGAAATGCTAAAACATAGTTCAGAGCGCTAGATTGCATACTTTAAGGCGAAATACTCGTAACCAAATAGTGCTCTTCAATGTTCATTATTTACTATCAGTCAATATTTTTCGCTGTGACCTTTGTTATTTTATTAAAATCAATGGGTGCGTTTGTGTATGCGCAAACATTCAAAATTAATTTGTTCATCAATTCAAATCAGCTGAGAATGCATACTTTCAGGCACTCAAAATTTAATTCATAGGAACATGTCTTATTTTTTTTGCAATTATGGTTTGAAACAAATGCTGTTTGTTCTTTTTTTTTTTAGCGAACTCATACTTCAATTCAAGCAAAAAGACACGGCACAGGAAGGTAAAATTGTACCACAATAAAGGAAGCCCCCTAGAGCTTAGGCAAGGGGATGCGTTAGGACGCCTTGGCGTGCATTCGAGCAAAAAGAAAGAGCATCAAACACATCCAACCACATCTCAACAGTCGTGCCGAGTCCCCCCCCACCCCCCAGCACGTACCAAAGATGGCTCCTGCGATCGATAGTTGGCACAATTAAATCTAAATATATTAGGCCACAGTCTTCGGGGCGCTTCTTTTCCTGTTTCTTCTTTCTTGCCGGCACATTTAATCGGGGAAGAAAAACTGGGGAAAAAGAAAGATAAAGGAGACCTGGCAGAGAAACAGTAAGCGATGGTTCACCGTTTTGCACCACTAATTCCGTTTCCGAACCTCTCTTTTTCTCGTTCACAGTGAACTTCGACCACTTTCAAATACTGCGCAACATTGGCAAGGGCAGCTTCGGTAAGGTAAGTTCTGCACGAAACTCGAGCTTCGTGTCTGTCAGCTTGATTGGTTTGTTTGCTGCCTCTGCTAATCGGGTAAGCTCGGTGGGTGTATGCGTGTCTGGGAAAGAGAGAAAGAGGGAATAGAAAAAGAGTGCGGGAAGCTGTCAGTCTATTCCGGGGTCTCGTCACTCAGTCAGTAAGTCAGTCAAGGTGGCGTTTGCTTGTTGCTGGACTCCGTCAAGCCCGGTTGCGACGGTGTGATGGGCTTTCTCACGCAAAGATTCACCCAATTAAAGCTAAGCGGAATAGCTCCGGTAAAGCGACAGATAGCGTGCTTGCGTACAACGTTTCCACTAGCAGCCTGAAAGTATGCAATTGGTGCTGCAAGGGCAAACAGCAGTTCCTTTTAAAGCAGTAAATTAAACACGAATAAGAAACAAACTGCTCCTAAGGGAGCAAGGGAGAGGTTTTGTTAGCCATTCAGTGCCTAGCGCGCTGCGCCTGAATGTAGACACGGTGTGTAACAAAATTGGATACTTCATCTGCCCAAAATGCAATCTTAACGAAACGAATCGTTTTACTGTTGATGTGTGTCATAGAATCTGATAGACTTGTGTATCGCAGGGCCGCTGAACTTTACTGTCACGCCGTATAGATACTGTCCATTGTATAGGTCTTCTTCCGACCTCACCCAGACACGACGTAGCTGATTCGCTGCACAAATAAAGCTTCCTTCACTTCCATTCCACGCTTCCCCCGCTTCCTACCACGACGGTCGTGCTTTTTGTTTGTTTCTCCCTTTTTCTGGCAGTTCTACCTTACCCCTCATCAGGCTGGTGATGGCTGGCCCTCACCACCATCATCTCCATCATCATCACAATTCGTGCCGCGTGCCGGATAATAGCTCACTAAGTGACATTGACGAAATTACTGCTTTATCTTTCCATCGCTCTCGCTTCCCCGCTTCCCCGCTGCTTCATCGGTGCTGCCGTTGTCTCTTTGGCCGATAATATTATGGCATTGTGACTAATGAACTGTTCTGCTGCTCGATGGCTGTGTCATGGCCGTCGTTTTGGGTGAGGAGGAGCAGCACTTTTCGCTCTTGTTCGCTCGGCACTCAGCGAGACGCATCGTGATCTTGGTCGGCCGCTTAACACGCTTCAACACTACTTCCACGGTGGGGATGGCGCATCAAGCACGAGGGAACAACACAACACGTCAACGAGAATTGAAATTGACAACCGCAAAGACAAGCGGTGCGCTCGAAGACGAAACAGACGGTGGTACTTTCCTTTGTGTTTTGCTGGATGGAGTGGACGCAAACGGTCGGTGTAATGCACGATCGAGCGTGAGTGTTCTAATTGGCCCAAAATGGGTGGGTAAGTGGGCATCGGAAACAACAGCTCCCTTCCGGGCAGAAAACTCAGCAAGCGCACTACCAAAACACGGGAACGGAAGTCAGCGATATCCTAGCCCAAGGGTTTCGAGATTATAATGGGTTGCGAAACAGCTGTTCAGCAGCAACGCTTGGGCAGGGCTGCTGAAGCACACCGAGCCGTTCGTTCTGTAGCAAAAGGAACGGATTGTTACGTGGAGCTCGTTAAATTTCTGTGTCAAGTGACCGACACACTGGCAGGTCCGTAACGAGACTGCTCGCGTCCGACATTTCGGACCGTTCGATCTGGTGGTATTGCATCCAGCAGCAGCCCAAGTGCGACTTCCAGTGTGTTTTTATTTATAACCATTTCCGCATCCTTTTCCCTTAAGAGGTTGCACGACGGACGGAAGGTGTGAGCTATGCTTTCCGGTGATTTGATTATCATTTTCTCACTTTGCAGCTGCTTGAAAAAAAAAATGTACAGGTGGCTGAAGATGTTGTGCTGTCATGTAGAGAACGCCTTAAAGTATGCAATTCAATTAAATTTTCATATTATCCCTTTTCAACATCTTTGGAATGCATGAAAATAGTTTTTTTAAATTCCTATTTGTTATTGCATACTGGCAGGCGCTTCAAAAGCGTAGTTTGACGTTTTTGCTTTCATGAAGGGGAATTACGTAAAATATGATTTTAAAGCTAACTTTCCTACTGTTTAAGCAATGAACATACTCAGAACAGCTGTGAAACATATGTTTTGCATAGTAGCAGGCGCATCGTACGTAAATCACAATTAATTCCATATTAAACTACAACATAGCTAAAACATATTGATTGATAGTTCTTTTTTTTTTAAATGATGAGTTATTTAAATTATAAGGAGTACCAAACATTCCGCTGTGGTAGCCCGTATAGTTTTCAAATGAAAGTGATCAATTTTGTTTGATTGAAGTCCAAGGGGGATACAGCAACTAGGCAAGCTTATAGGTTGTTGTCGGATTGCCCTTTGAATTTAAAATGTACCAGCCATACTTACATTTTCCAATCAAGCAGTTCACATATTATGATTCAAAATTGATTATAAAAAATAAGATATAAAATAACATAGTGTCTGTTGCTGTTACTGTTACTACTGTTACTGTTTATTAAGTTGTTTGGAGGGAAGCATATATCAACGGTTCATTTAAGTTGTGCTGTTGACAGGTTGCAAGTACTGCGGGTGAACTGCCCCAAAAGCCCACCGGGTGGTGTCGGATGCAACAGTTTTCATTCATCAACACCGACCGGCCGTGAGGAAGCTGCTCATTTGCCCTGCTCAAAGCGCACCGGACATCATCATTATCTCTACGGGATACGTCATCCGCACATACAAACACCCACTCACTCAACCCTCCCTGAGCTCATCCTTCTCTGGGTTTGGCTGACGTTAACGAGGGTGGGGGAATATAAAAATAAATTAAAAGTGCTTGCGGTGCCGGTGCAACGGAACGTCCGGTCCAAGGTGTGTCCATCGCGCTGTGCCGGTTGTTTGCATGTTGCAGATGGATTCCATCCCAGCCCTGGCCTAGCGTAGACAGCGTAGCATCGTAAATAATTTCTACCTCGTTTACGTGGCACATGTGTGTGTGTGTGTGTGGGTGGGTAGTGGAGTAATGGGAGACTGTAGCCCCGTCGGAAGCGTTACCTCATTGTCTTGGGCAGGAAGGTGACGTCTTGCTTTTTGCGATGTGTCATGGTGCCGCCTGCAGGGAAGCCTCTAGCGAGTTGATTACTTTTTCATTCCGTCTCTTGCTTTTATTTTCTCTCTCCCCTAGCAGTTTTGCTATGCATTCCACTGCCCTTTTTCTTCTCGCGGTGCCTCGGTGGGGTCGCGCTTGATTAGTATCTAAGGAAGCCGTATCGCTTCCGTGCACTCGATGTCAACAAACCTGTGCCGTTTTCCAGCGGAATGTGTAACCTTGCTGCCCCAAAGCATTGAAAGGCATGTTTCGTTTTCGGTTTCTTTATTGCTCTGTTGTGCTGGGCCGCAGCTTTCTGCTCTGCTACGCGGGTAAAACTTTTAACAGCCAACCTTTGTTGCCTCAAATTGTGACGGGAAAGTAAGCTGACACAAACACACACACACACTCATCGAAACACACCGACAAAATCTGTTTTTCCCCTCACCGCAACCCTCGCTCCCACCCACGGAGCCCAACGTTCCAAGTTCAGGTTTAATTTGCGTCCGAATCTGTCTGGGAAATACGAGACGGGCGCCTAACAGTAGGCAACACGCAGCGCACCCCGAAGTATCCACTTAACGTCCCGCTGGGCCAGCGGCGGGCCGTATGATTTAGAATTTCGGTGCCATTTTTTTTCCACTTCTCTGAACTCCGAAGCCGAAGGAGGAGGATGTTGGGAGGGGTAGGCGCGTTGGGTGACGTCATCCTCGCCACGCACCAGACCAATGATTTATGCCTCTCAAGGGGGAAAAAACTGCTCGCCACTGCCACCACCGTCGCAACGTGCCGGCGCAAATGACCTTAACGGAAAACTTATTACACAATAATGAACCGAGCGCCCTTGCCGTTCTTCCTCTTCCGAGACTCTTCCTTCCCACACACACACACACACTTCCCGGCCTTTCTTCTTTGATTTGGGGCTCGTTTCTCTTTTGGTTCATCTTTTTCCTTGCTCAAGTTGTTTAGGGAGCGCTGTTTTCTTAATCTGCACCAGTTTCGTGCTGCTGTGAGGTGTTTTTTTTTACTTCTTCACGAGTTTTGGAGAGCCCTTTTGGCCCTCCCCTCCTCTCCCCTCTCTTCCCCTCTCTCTCTCTCTCCATCCAATCAACAACAAAGCGCATGCTGTTGGGGCACGCTTGGCGCCCCGCATTCAGTACGGTTCCCCTTTTTCCGGCCTTTCTCGATTAAACTTTGCCCGTGCAAAATATGAAAATTAGCTCCCCTAGCCACTCGCTTCCTGCCCTCCCGAAAGAGACCTTAATGGGAAGAGGATGGTCAGCTTTGGCGTGATTTCTTTAACCGCAGCGTGAAACATAAATCACTCGCCGTGAACGCACGGCCACGGCACGGCTTGATCATTTCTGGCGCAGGACAGAAAAATGCTGAATGTTGGTTTTGCGGTGTTCTAGTGTTCTTGTGCTGCCTTACCCGTGCGTACTTCGGACCGCGAACCAGCCATTCCCCGTGTGTGCCGACTAAATGAATCGGAGCGTAACGAAAGGTTTTCTCCCTATTTGGGCCGATGGAAAAGTTTACTTTCTTAACCCCACGCCACCCCTTCCCCCTCCCCACTGTTCCGTAATCGGTCTTGATTGTGCGGTGTGCGGGAATGAGACGTAACGGGGCAAAGTTTGGTACGGCCGCAAAACAACTCAATTGCAAACAAACCCACCCAATAGGGGCAGTCAGCAGGATGATTTAGTGCGTGGCGAAACAGTTCGGGAGGGAGAACACGTGTGTGTGTGTGAGCTGTTTTCGGCAGGGAAAACGAAGCTATGCGGCCATGGGAGGGTAGTTGTTTTTATTTGTTAGAAAACTCTCTCGCGTTTAAATGGAAATAATGAACTAGGATTTATAAATAAATGATTTACAATAGATCAAACATGCATTGTTGATTTGAAACTAAAACGAGTAAAATATACGCCTAAAAGTATGCTAATGCTCAAAATGGCTACTTTTAATGGAATATGGCTCTAGCAAGTCAGTGGAAAATTGATTAAAACGAATGAATGAACAGAAAAAAACGACCCATTTTCGAGGCGCCTACAAGTATGCAATATATGTTTTAACACATGCATTTTCTTCATTTCGTGGAGCGACGAAAATTTAAATAATCTTTTGTGCGAAAGCTTATTGCTGTGGTCAGTTAAGACTAGATTAATGAAACAATAAACCGAGTGGTGCTACAAATGTCTGAAAGTATTAAACTCATCTGACAAATTGTACTTCTTATTTCACATTAACTTACAGCATTTGTCCTGTCCAAACTTTTCAAATACTTTTTGCCCTGTGCTCTTGCAAAGCATTTCTCTTTCAAATGCTGTTTTCCCTTTCGTGTTTTGGTACCTTCGTTGATCTCCATCAGCGTCGAGTGAAGAGTAATTGAGTAGATAAATAAACGTGTGGACACCCTTTCAAAACAGTTTCCCACCCATTCAGTGGCAGTAACAGTATCTGCAATAGAGAAAGGGATGAGAAATCTGTTGCGCTCTCGGAACCGACCAACGCTTTACGTTTTAACAGACGCTTGCCATGTTTTTGGACCTGAAAAACAGCCGGTGGGGAATGAAACTCGAAATAGTAAACCATCACTGGAAAAGCGGCTAAGCTCATCGAACGGTTGCATCACGAACATTCAGTGCATCCAATACCTTCATTCGGTTTTAATCCACACAGCTGTAAGAGAGTTTGTTTGCTGGGGTTTTTCGCTTTCCAACACATGCCTCTCACATTTCGAGAGCACTTAAGCACAGCATGGAACCCTCAGGCACCGTTTAACAGACCCTCTTTTCAAAGGGATCCTTCGTGAGAAAGTGATTTAATGTGAATATTTTAGATCAATGCATTTACAAAAACAAAAAAATACAAGTTTTGCAAAGATGGCGCCCCGTCGAGCAGGCACTGTAGGTGAATTTTATTTCCTTTAAACAAAACAGGTGGGAAGTGAGGGAGAGGGTCACTGCAACGTTGCAAAAAGTGAGTCTTTTGCAATCGCACAAAAAATTATCCCCACCGGTACGCAGCGCAAGTGATGGCTCCCAAGCTATCTCCCAAGTCCCTGCCTGCTTGACAGTTTTATCATGTTCTAGCCCTTCTCTTTTCTTTAGTAAGTTGTTTTTTTTTTCGAGTGTTGCTCTGGTTTTTCCTTTTCACTTTTTCACGAACCAACGCAAGCAACCGTCTTGTGCTGACTGAATGTTTTTACCATTCGTTTCCTCTTGCTTGCTCGTTGCTTTTCGCATTTCATCATTTTCGCCAAACCCACCCGGATCGAACGCAAGGGACGGTTCGCAACCGGGTGATGATTGGATGCGAGCTGTCAAAGCGCACAGCGCACTCGCACCACCGTACAGGGGGGGGGGGGAGGGAGCGAAAGTAATTGGAATGAATCTGATTACTACAAATAACTATTTCATCCGAAACTCATTTCGTTTTGCTAGCGCACGGGGAACGGTGGAGGACACGAAGGAGAAGAGATGGATAGAAAAGAAATGGTGAAAAAACTGAAGGACACTCTGCCTTCCCTGCGCATTTGGTTCGGAGGTATGGATGGTCAGGTTTCGCTTCACGAGCACCGATTTCCGTAATTTTCCGTTTTTGCCTTAAAATGTGATGCGATGGAAAAGATTAGCTAAGACACTCGATCGGAACGGGGTACGAAGAGTAAGAGAAAGAGAGCACAGAGGCGCTACAGAAATAGCGCCGTGTCTAAGGATGCCCGCATGCTACGCTATGCGGTGCGCTTTGCATAAGCGCAGGCGACCACGGGCAGATGGAGGAGTACGCGCTCGAGCTCGAGCAAAAGCATAAGACAGATGGCGCGCATCACTGCTGTCCAGGATGGAATTTAATTAAACTTTGCTACAGCCGTCTCTCTCTCTCACACTCTCTCTCTCTCTCTCTGTCCCTTCACCGCCTACCGTCCATCATGCACCCAACCAGAAACTCCTTCTCCAAAACTCGCTCGTACACCAAATTTCCCCCACCGAAGCCTTTCACTAAGCGCGTCTGGTCGACTCCGCGCATCTGAGTGTCGTTATTTTTGTCGCTCGCGGTATAGTAACGGATAGAATTTCTCGTCACACCGCAGCTGGTACCGGTGGTGCCGCTACTATTCTTTAATGTTTCCCCTCGCGAACCGGTTCCTCGCCCATCTATCTTTCGCCCATCGAGCGAGCGTGTACCGTGTCGGACATTCTTCGACATGCACATTCCTGGTTCGCGGTGCGCTGACGCACCACACCATGCCTAGCCGGCTGGCTGGCAGGATCAAGAATGTGCGGCTGTGAACTCGCTTCCCTCCAGCAGCTGTGCAGCTGAGCGCGAATGTGTGGATAATTTGTATCGAGGTGGAATGTCGAAGGCGAAATGATTACCAAGCCAGCCACACTCCAAGTCTTCAAAGAGTGTGCAAGTTTTCCGTGGCAAAATAGTGTTGATTTTTTTTTCTCATCTTGAAATTATACAATTTAACAACAACAAGTCTTTACAAAATGCGTTTACTTTGCGGAATTATTAATATCGGTTTGTTGTGCGGTGAGCATAGCTTTAGGCGTTTTCAACACAATGTGCTTCTTGAGAAAAAAAATACAGCTGCCATCATACATTTCACCCTGAAGTTGCCAAATATTTTAGACTTTATTCATACTTCATGATGCAGCCCTATCGAAACCTTCTACTCTCCTTTTCTTCATATCAGGGAAGGTATGCATCAGCTTACATTAGCATCACAATCACTTCCCTAGCTCGCTCGCCCGCTAGGTCTGATACTCTCCAATTTGCTCAGCTAAAGATAGGTAACCGGAAGCTAGAGAGCATTTGGCAACGGTAAAAGAGATGCTCCAAGGTATGCTAATGTGTGCACCAAATATTAGAGCTTCCGCTTCGTCCACTAAGATTGCAACTCTTGTCGTGGCGGCAGTGTTTCCGGAATGCACTCGAAGCTCTCCTCTTCTTGGGGTGAAAATGGAAATATAACGGTTTTATGTGGTCGTTGTTAATTTATGAAAATGTTTTTGTGTGTGCGTGAGTATGTAACTGGGACAGGATATTTGCAGGAAGCGATTCAATTTGAATCTAGGTCAGCCGAAAATTGCACTCAGCTCTGAATGTCGCTCAACCAACTTATGTGAGAGCAGTAAGGGGAGACAAATAAGACGCTACTAAGAAATCTATCAGACAGTTAATGGACGGTCTTCACACAACAGAAAAAATGTACATTCGAGAGAGTTTGAAGCTATTCATTCGTTGCTTCACACAACTCCTCTTTCTACCGACTTTTTAAGAACCTCAATGTTTGCAACATACGGTTAAAAATAATTGTGATTTTATCGCTGGATGAGACACTAGCGGATGTAAATCGAACGCAAAAGGAAGAACGTTTAGCTTATTCCGTAGATTGACATTCGAAAGAAAACAACACAATGTGGGTTTTTGTATGCAATTAATTTCAAAATTCGAGAGATAAAATTAATTTAAGAATCGGTGGTTTGATGCTAAAACTTCTTGCTCAGCAGCTAGGTGTAAAAAGCTACTTAATACTTTGATTATGTCATAAAACAAAAGTAGCACATTATTAAAATAAACAATGATATGATATTGCAAAATTAATCGACGAATTTCATCAGCAAAGATAGGATAAACCAGAATAATTATATGATAACAACAATTGCATACTTTCAGGCGCATAAACTCTAGTGAGGATTGATCTTTACGTTTGGAAATTAATGTGGTGTATTCGATATTTAAAAAGTACTATCTTCTGTTTTTTTTTCAAAAATACTGAGCTAACATGCCTGAGAAATTGCCACAATGTGGTCCATGACGAAAATGTTTCAAAGCGCCTAAAACTATGCAAACCAATGGCAAAACAATATTTTTTGAAGCATTCCCAGTTTTTATTATTCTTTATTTTGCCATTACCTCGCTTATGCCATCCGGTTGTTTCGGAACGGTGTGTGCGTCTACATGTGCCGCACGTGGTCCAGTGCAAACGCTGCTCTGGGTAAAACGATTCGAGCTTGGAGGACGTTCACATCAATAGTTCGTTTCCTCTGCATCGCTGCACTTCGCGCGGCTCCAAAGCGCTCCTTGTCCACTGTTACTCATCGAGTAGCGTACTCTCGGGTGAGTGCTAGAATAGAATGAGAGAGAAGGAGGGAGCGAGAGAATGAGAGAGAGAGAGTGAGATTTGATCTTTTGAAATGGAAATTACCTACAACTTAAATTGAGCTACCCCCGTCCTGTACGCTCGTTCCATATCCTTTCAGGTTGGTCGCTGCGGTCAATATATCCGTCCGTATTTGCTACTTGACTCTGCAAGGCGAGGGAGGGGAGGGGAGTGGGATCGGTAAATATATTCTAATATATGCATTCGAAAAGCACTAGCCGCGCTAGCGAGGGTGTGATTCGTGAGCGAGCATTAGCATGAAAAGGGCACATGCCTGAGGCTCGTGCCCTCGGCAAGGTGTTTACCCAACCCTTTTGCTTGCCTCCTTCCACTAACCCCCTCCCCCACCCTGCCCTCCTTTCCCTCCCATCACACCTCTTAAACCATCCTTTCAGTCAGAGCGTTTGATTTACTTTTCCGAAAAGAGTATGATAGAAAGCCAACCAGCTAGGCATTTAAATCGGGCCAACCACACAAGACACGTCGCAATGAAGTTGTTTCCCAACCGGTCCGGTCTTGATGCATTACACCACAATCAAAAGAGGCAAACAGACACCCAGCCGCATCCACAACCTTCACACCCAGCCATCGTATATTGAGGAAAGTTGAGCTTAAATGAAAGGAATTGCTTGAGCGCTGATGGTGGAAGCGATCGAAACCGCTCGACATTGATTGAGAAGGATTGCTCACTAGCCAGCACTGGCCAAAAACGGTAGCAGTGCCAACATCGCACGGAAGGAGCCAACAAAAAACACATAATTGACGCATCGATTGATTCATTGCGCAATGTCCGTAAAACTGTAAAGCAGGAAAACTTCCCACCTCCCCTCTTCCTCGGCAGATTGGATTCAATTCATTCCCGGACGGGATAGGAACTAGTGATTCTCCGTTCGAGCGTACTCTTCTCCAGCTTCCGAGCTTCTTTTCAAAAGCGAAAAACACTTCCTGTTGCGGTGTGAGCAGGGACAGCAACGGGGGAAATATTTTCACCATCATTCAATTAACAACTTCACTCTCGGCGCTCGGCGAACGCGTCCGGCGCTGTGCAATAAAGCAATCAACACACTCTGGCACAGATATTTCCGGAGCTAGTTATACGGTGTCTGGTCCACCGCGGGCGAGGGCCAAACGTCTGCGTGCGCGGTGTACGTTGGGCACCGGGACAGTTGTAATCGTTCAACTTAACCGCTGTGCAATAAACTGCTCGGGCGCGAACGAAAGAAAGCGGCCCTTACCCTCGGGTAAGCAATGAATCGTAATTACCGTCCACCATCCTGAGGGGCAGGGGGGAGAAGGGGGGCGGGGAGGAAGAAAAAATAAGAGGACAAAGAGTAGGACGGGGCGTCCACATAATGGTCTCATCTTCCCCACCAATTCAAAAGCGTTTTGCTCGGTTCGAAAAGTGGACGAACAGGAAAGGCCCCATCTTTGGCTCTCCGTTTTCTCGTTTTCTCCGGCTCTAGTCGCCAGTCGCTCTGTGTGTGTGCGCGTTTTTGTATGTATTTAAGGGTAACATTTTTACATCTTTTCGCTTGAGCGGAGTGTTCGGGGTTTGTGCCATTGCTAATTTCCGGTGCCTCTTACGCTGCGCAGTAAACTTCCGGACAGAATCGATAAAAAGTTGCTTCCCTTGCACCTCTTTTCACATTTTTGGTGGAACGACATAATGGGTGTTGCACTAGACACCTCCTCAATCATCGCTCAAACACACACACACATACACGCTTACGCAAATCAAGAAAACCGCCGCGTACCGAAGACAAGCGAGCGAGAATGGTGCGTACCGCCGGGTGGAATTAAATTTTATTTGCCTATTTGCATAGCCGTCTTGCAGGCGCTTACCGAAGGTAAACGCGCTGGCTGTGTGCGAGAGAGTTAGACAGATGTGTTAACCGACTCTTCAATTTTGGTTTGTTTGAGGGGGAAAAGATGGAAAAACGATTGTTTGCCAAAAAAAAAGTACATCAAAACACAATCACACACAGCGGCATGCCATGCTGAGAACGTCATCAAGCAGAGTAGCAGACGGTACTTGCTTTTAGCCTTTCAAAGTGTGCCTAGTGTGCTGGTAAAGCGAGGAAGGCTCAGGAAAGGGAAAAGCGGGAACAAAAAAACGTGCCAGCTAGCATATTCAATATCTATCTTCATCTGGCCATCTTCCTACGAAATAACGAGCAGGGCAAGAAGTGCAGGGACCAATTTTCAGCCGACCTTCTACCACCGGCCATTCACTGTACAGTGTGGAGCATAAAATTAGAATTTATTTCTACAATCTAGTTAAGGGGATAGCATGTTCTTTAAACAGCATGCCAACAAACAGAAGTGCAGTTTGTTAACCTTATAGTTCAGTGTTTCGTTGCGGCTTTTACCCTGGTGTAACTTTTTTAAATTTGACTTGCAGCAAATTATTGCAGCCGAAGTTGCATCTATTTATGCCTGGCTCGTGCCCTGCAGTTATTCATGCTAATGGATCGTTGATTTTTTCCACAAAATGAAACAAAAATAAATGTCAAATTAAATAAAACATTTCACATAATTTAAAATGCCCCTGAAAGTATGCAATTGATGGGTTCGTCGTATGCTTTTTTCCTTTCTTAGGTTACTTTCTTACTTACTCTTTACTTTTAGGTTCTAAGGTTCAGGTAGTAAATAGATCAATGTCTATCATTCATTACAGCTAATGATTTAACCACGATGAAAGATTTAGTAAATAAAATAAAATAAAAATTATCTCACAACATTTCTTCAAGTAGTACAACAGTGTGGATTCTCTATAATAATAGGATAAGTTATTTCATAGAAAGAGAAAGAATGGGACCTAGGCATTTTTACTGTTACCTGAAATTTTTTTTCTTTAAAACAGAGAGAGAAAAGTTGAAAACTTGATAGAATAGGGGTTTAGAAATTTCTATAGTTTATTTCGGATTGCATACCTTCAGGCGAAAAAACAAATAGTCTTCACAATTAGATATGATTTAATTTATTTCAAAAATCTAACACTACCAGTCTTATTTCAAATAAGCTGTTTATTTCAAGACTACCTTTAGCTCCTGTCCTCTCAGCACTGAACCATGTCCTTATATCTTAACTAATTGTTTGTCTTCTCAGTAATGTGACAGATTGAATCTTGAGTATGCTTTACTTACACTTTTGTCACACACTGTAGATGTCGTGTGGCCCGGCAAGTTGCAGCACATTAGCACGGACACCACATGCTGGTGCAATATCGCTGCCTTTCCTGTTATGGTCGTACGGCTTCCCTTTGCTATACTTTCCCTTCCTTTTAAGAATGTGTGAACGTTGTTGTTCGCGTGTCATCTCGTCGCGCTCCCATACACTTTAGGCAATAAAGTGAATTTAAAGAGCAAACGGACACAGCAAACCGTGACTTTCATCAACGCGAAGGAAAAGTGGAAAGGTGTCGCGGCTAAGCCAGCTGGTCAACGAACAACATGGTAAAGGTTTTTTTGTTTTGTTTTCTGTGTTTTGCTAAAGGAACGGAGAAACTTCAACCCATCGTTTCGCCCAACCGGCCCAACGCTTCTGCGGCACAACCCATCTGCCGGATGTTTGCGTTTTATTTTGTCATAAACTTCGGTCGCTCGGTGCCGCCGGCGCCGGCAGCCGTTCTGGGGGAGGGGGGGGGGGGGGGGGAAAAACACGAGCTGCCGTGAAGTTTCCGGTGCGGAAAGAGAAAGCGGACAAAGGGCACCTAAAAGCTAGAACAGTGCCCTACAAAGTATCTCGCTATTCCGTGCCATATTGTCCGCTACCGGTGCCACGCGTGAAGTATAACTTTAGGCGTCATATGCCCCGGTCGTCACTACCGCACCTTTCACCGCGTTGCGAGCCCACCGAAGGATGGATTGTGTGCGTGTGTACTTTTCTGCTTTTTCTTCTCCCTTTCTTTCCTATTTTACTCGTTTTTTTTATTAGTACTTGTCGGCGACGGCTAGAAAATTGTTCCTCACGCGCCCAACAGATTGATGAAGAAATTTTGGGCGCACTTTCACCCCCGCCCGAATGGAACATTCTTGCACGTGCCGCTGCCAGCCTCCAAGATTGCGAGATTGTCAAAGGGACCTTGGGCTGCCGGTTGAAGATGGTGAGTCTATCCTCCCCTTCCCCGTCGCTCACGCTTTTTCCTGCTATGAGCATGCCAGCACGGGTGGCAAATATTGAATTTGGAAGCCCGGCGAGAGGCTGGTTTTTTTTTGGTTTTCGGTGAAAACTTCCGGGTACAAAAGTTCTTGCAGCACGAGCAGCGCTCAGCTTTTTATTTCCGGCCGGGTTTTTTTTTTCTTCTCTTTCTCCTCCCACGTGGTCTGGCTGTTGTTCCACTCTTCCTGTTTACACACACACACACATACACACACGTGTCTTTGCTTGTGCCTGGTACCGGCTTTGGACACATCCAATCACGTACCGCTCCGGCCTAGCCAAGCCACTTTTTTGTGGATTTTTTCCCACCATTTCCTCGCCTTCACGCTTCTTCTTTCGATTGTTCCGGTGACATGGTTGGCACTTGCAGCTGTAGGCTCTGTGTAATGGTGTTTGACACATGCTTTCCAGCACAAGGTGCTCCCGTAAATGTTGGTTGCGACAGCTTGCGTTTCTCGTTTTTCTTCCTCGTTAGAAGCTGGCTGCCAGCAGCCAGGAATGAAACGGAGCGAACGGGGAAAAGTTTACAATTTTTTTTGTGCTCTCCCTCCTTCTCCTTCCCGCCCAAACACCCATTTCCTTATTAAAGGGAACGTTTCAACTTTCAAGGCCCGTCGCTGTTTGCATGACAATTACCGTTGGTGAGCAGGATTTTTGTCATCCATTGGGCCGCTGTGTTTTTTCGGAGGATTTTCATTTTTTGTTCTTGACGGCGGGGGGGGGGGGGGATCATTTTCTCCGTTGGTGCATCGTATCTGAACGAGAATTTTTTTCTTATCATTTTGGTTTTGGTCCGTTCCTGACACCAACAGCTGAGCCACATTGAACGGCAGCCTATGTGTTTTTTTTTTGTTCCTAGCCGGTTGAAGCTGGAGCTGCAGCGAAAAGCTTTCCACCTTCCATCGACAAGGAAAATGGCTTTCCAGTATGCTTCGTTTAGCCGTTTATTTATTTTGCACCGTCTCAGATTGAATTCGAGTGACAATCAATCTGAAGAATGATTTTGGTATTCTGTACGTCGTTGGTTGGTTAGAGCGTATTCCTGTTACGTTTGGCACTTCTGGTCTCGTGGGGATCTCATTTGAGCGTATGTGCATCAATCCTCTAGCTGATCTTAAGACTATCTCAGTAACGTATAAACGAAACATACATTAACCTTGCAAAAGTTATTAAATTTATCCTGGTCGAGTTTCATTCCACCAAATAATATGTCTCCTGTACCTTATTTGCAACTGAATACGAGCTTATAACGGCTTTTCAGAAAGTTTCATTGAGATTTAGTTTTTTTTTCTGCAAACAGATCTAAATCAAGTTTTTTACAAAAAACAACTTGAAAGCTACTCCTTCAAACCAACAGAGACTAAATCTTTATTTTTTTGTTTTTGCCTAAAATAAGATCATTTGTGCGTAATTTATGACTAATTAGTGAATACCCTTGTTTATCTTTAAATTTAAATACAATACATGATGAAATAAAAAAAAAGAATTATGTGAAAATTAAGTTAGCCATGTCGGCCACTTTCTATTACATTCCTTTTGCGATAGGTTCGGGAACTAAAATCCCATCACTTAATCCCTGTCACCGCAGCAAAGAGATTAAAGTATGAAAAAAGTTTTAACTTATTTTATTGAAAGCTTCAAACGGACCTCCTTTCCTTTGATGTCACTTCGTATGCAATGGCAGCATAACACAACGTTTCAAATTATATCGTACTTTACGGAAACTATCAATTATTATCAAGTTAATGAATGATGTTTCGAAACCCAACGCCTACATGTATGCAATCTCGCTCCGCTTTTGCCACGCAGCTTCGTACAAACTTGCCGTCGTGAAACCCAAACACTCAGCTCGCCCGGTCCTTTACCTCGTCGAACCTTTACCTGACCTTCGAGCTAAACTTTCCCTGCCTGCGTCACGAAGGATCGCGGCAAACCCTCTGCTGCTCATGGAACCGACTTTCCCTGCTAGGGCACCTGCCGAACTGCATCTCAAAAGCACGACCCGAACCGCCGGCCCGGTACACTGGTAATGAAATTAGGCAAAGCTGAACTGCCTCGAGCTTGGCGTGCACTTGCAAGCGCACAACCGCTTAGAAAACACACTTGCACACTCGCCGCTGGTTCCCGCCGGGAACCCTTGGGTTATGCTTAATGGATGTTGACGGTTCGAGATGGAAGCGAGCACCGACACCGCAACTTCAGGGCTTCGTGTACCGAGCATGCGGTTGCAACCCTTCCTGCTGGTGTAAAGGGTAAAAGCGACCCTCCCTTCTCGCCACCATATCCCATCAGCAGGGTAGGGAATACACCGTGCACTGAGTTCGAAAATATTTACCCATCAACACCTCAGAGCCCTCAGGGACGGTGTCGTCAAAAGGGTTTGCAAAGGTGAGGGCATTATTAGTTGTTCCCGAACTTGGTTGTCCAAACTTCGTGCGTGTGTGTCCCGCTGACGTTGCGTTGGCGGTGAGCATCAGCACGGGAATTTGATCAAGTCTAATTGAATTCGCTCATGATTGTTCAACCATTGTGGGGAGGGGGGGGGGGAGGACCTGATTAAGACGCGATACGATGCTAAATGCTGTCACACCGCAATGTCCCTTTAGTGGTGGAGGCAGGGATTGAGATGGTAGCTCTAGCTCCAGCAGCACCTGAGAAAGTAACTGCATCCTGTACTGGTTGAAATTGTTTAAAGGTGAGCTTATGTTGCTTTCTTTTACTATACCTCATAAATCATAAACAGTACTGTCTTAGTAAAGACAGTTCGGATAAAGTGTATCATTTGATTTTAAAACCACAGTTGGTCATAGTACAAGCTATGTAAAGCTATTGTCTAGAATTGCTTAACAGCTCCGTCTTGGCTGTCTTTTTTACATAGAATTTCTAAGCGTTCCAGGGTCTGGGCTATGCAGATTTTGTAGTAGATTTTGTTTTAATGTAGCATTATTTTCGGGATCTTCACCAATGTTTCATTTAGCAATTTCTCTTTGTAGTAATCTTTACAGATGCTTTCTTTTATTGATTTGTTTTGACTAATTTTTCATTGATTTAATTAATTATTTATCGATTCCTGGTTTTTATGAACTGTAGGTTATAAAATTGAACAACTTGCTATTTGAATGTATAGTACATCCCATAAAACAAAGCAACAGCAAGTTAAGAAGTACCAATTGCATACTTTTAGGCGCCTTGAAAAGCTAACGCACTATTATCTTATTGTGCGTATTGCTTTCATACTGTAGGAGCTACAAAATAATATCTCATTTATTTTTAAACGATTATGCAGAAAATTTTCAAATATCATTTAAATAAAAATTTGAATGAAATGAAAAAAAAAGCAACAGAAAAATCTTTACTTCTGTAATTCTTTCCTTGAAATAAGTGTTTCCGTGATTGTGATAGAGTGACATAAGCTAAAGAGCAACTTGTACCTCACGCTAGTGACAAGACTTCAACATTAAAAAAAAACATTTCACCCAACCGCGGCAAAAGCTCTTCAAAGTAGTTGCCACTGTCTTCCATAAAAAAAAGACAAATTTCACAACGTTTTGTCACTCTCCCGGCCTGTCGCCTATCGATCTCTCCGCCACTGTACTGCAATCCGCCCGTAGTTATGCAACCTGCACAGCAAAACCTACGATTCTAGCGTACGTGCCGCACGACAGTTACTTGCACGCGTCGACGGTACGCTAAGTGCACCCGTAGTTGACACTCTGCATTCGATCTCGGCGGTTTTCACAAGTGTGCCACCGCCGACGCCGTCCCCTAGCGGTGTACACCACCGCTCTGCCACTATCACGATTATTATTATTCATTTTTCATTGCCCTCTGTCTGTGTACCACGTGACATTTTGTCGTGCTGCTGCTCGGCTGCTGGCAATTTCGAATCGGAAGGGCGCCGCGAAAAATGGAACGCCCGTAACGGGGAGAAAAAAAAATCCAGCGGTTAAAGCCGCTAAGGCGCGTGGGAAAACACGGAAAAGTGCTTTGCTGGCGTTGAGCACCGGGTGGCTTGTGTGTGCGTGTGTGTGTGTGTGGGTATGGAATCCACGTGTGTCACTCTTAAGCGTGGCTGTGTGTGCATCCGTTGAGCAACGTATGCAAACGCGGTGTCTTCGTTGCTTTTTCCTTTATTCTTTAACGTCGTCATCGTCGTCGTAGTCGCGCCTTCGCCATCATCGTTTCTTCCCATTTTAGTGCAATCGATCACAGTGCCCCGTGCGTCTCCTTCGCTGCTTCTCCCGTGCAGTTTTCTCCTTCCACGAATAGGAACGCTTTTTTCTGCCTGCCACGTGCGACACTTTTCCAAAGGAGCCTTATACGTTGGCTTGCCATTTTCTTTTGCTTCACTTCGCAAAGGGGCGGTCCGGCCTGGCGGAAGGGCAGGGCGGGGCAGAAAAATGCACTCACCGGGCAAGCCGATAAACTTCGCGCCGCCTGTCGAGCGGCAAATGCCGGGCAGGCGGGATCGAATGATTATTCAATCGGAAAGGATTTATTGAATGTCAAGCCGCTTTCCGTCCCGGCCCGTGCTGCGCCCGTGACAGCGGGTTTATTATTCGATTGTCATTCGGTTGGGCGTTCATTGGAGGATGGCCGTTTGACACTCGCGTTTGTTTTCCCTCTCAACAATGTGCTGCCGGATGCGCCCGTCTTTCGCAAAACACTTCGACTGCCGGGGCAGGCAGACAGATTTACATATCCTGGGCAGTGCGCACATTTTGCAAAACCGAGCGCTCGCTCTCGTACGCGCTCCGTCAGCCGGGTGGTCGTTTTCCGGGAGGATTGTGTGTGTGTGTGTGTTTTAGTTTGCTTTTGCAACCACTGCCGCATATCCCGCCCTGGCAATTTTGGTGAAATGTTTCGATTTTTTAATGTGCTGTTTATTTATCCAGTGGGGCCCGGGGTTGGTCGATTGTCGCTGTCCGTCTGAATGGTGTTGTACAGTGAGGCTTAAACGCTTGGCACATTGACCATAACATTGCCCAGGACACTTTCCATCGCCAAAAGCAATCTTATTCTCTGTGTTATATTAGTTTTTAAGTAAGGAGAAATTTTAAATTTTTTAATAAGTCTTTTTGCCATAAACTGCTACCGTTCTGCAGCTCAAAATAATGAAAACTAAGCGCACTGAGGCACTGAGGACACATCAGAACTGTTGCCTTGCAAAGAGCACCGAGCATTGGATCAGTGGTCAATTTTTGAGAGAGAGAGAAAAAACATTTTCAATAGAGCGGGACAGACTCATCACCTTATACAGTGTCGCTAGTCAACGCTAAGAGGCGCTCAACTAGATCCTTTTTAAACTGATCTATTATGTGTTTTTTTTTCTTGACTTAATTACTCAGTACCTCGCCCATGGTGACCATTTATGACTTACCCGACTCATTAACTTCCACCTAGCTGGTTAGTCAATCTTCAATCCGGGGAACCAGTCCAGTACCGTCGTGTATCTTTGCGCTCCCTGGTGGTGGTTAGTGGAAGTTTGTTCTAACAAGCGATTTTGTTCCTAGATGGACAAGGCGCTAGAAGAAATTTGTTAATCGAAAAGTTAAAACAAATTTGCCTACAAGTGCAGATTTTTCCATCCAATGATTCTTAAGTATTAAAAGGAAACAATGGGAGTTTTCACAACATGTGCTATTCGCTGCCAGAGAGCGCTAGTATAGCTGTACAATGCACTGCTGGATTTTCCCCGTATGTCCTAGCCTTCAAGCTGATGGCCCAGCAGGATACGAATAAGTGCAATCAACAAGAAAATGTTCTTGCTCTTGTAAAATAATTCTATACATAAAAAGACAACACAACACTTCAAATATTACTCTAATGCACTAATAATCGGGCCGGCTCGGTGGTCCAGTGGTATCGGCGTAGGGCTGTCAAAAGGCCCGTCGCCGGTTCGAATCTCATTCGGACCACTGTCGCCCCCCCCCATGCCCAGGATTTTGACTATCCTGCTATGGGTACTCTTAGTCACAACCCCCCATACGCAGGATTTACAATCTTGATATGGACGGGTACACTTAGTCACACACACAATACGGCCAGACCGTCACTACAGAATAAAAAAAAAATGCACTAATAATTAAAATATAAAATTGAATAGTTACCCGTGTATTGGCTCTAGCTTAATTAAACCTAAGCAAATGGTGCCTCTACAAAGTTCCAATAATATATCATCAAAAGGATATTATAATAAAAGCCCTTTCAAAGAACTTGTTTGAACACGATCATTGAGCTGCTATTAAAAAGGGGTCTTTAATTACCTGTCTAGCATATATTGGTTCCCTTACACATCTCACGCCACGCATCGCCTATTTGCCCGCCGGCAAAGGCTTAACATCACACCGTAGCAATTAGCTTAAGTAAAACCCACGACAATCAACCGGCTCGCCGTTTTCTTTCCCTGTTGCCAGCAAACACGCCCCGCTCGCCTCACCGAAATTAAAAATGTATCGAAGTCACACAAGCGGCCCGCTTTTCTATGGCTTTTTGTTGTTGCTGTTTGCATTCTCTTTTTCTCCCCCCCCCCCTTCGCCCGCAGGTGTGCATCGTGCAGAAGAAGGACAGTGGCAACCTGTTCGCGATGAAGTACGTCAGCCGCAACGTCTGCATCGGGCGGGGAGCGCTCGGCGGCGTCCTGAAGGAGGTGGAGCTGCTCGCCTCCCTCGAACATCCCTTCCTCGTGAACCTTTGGTTCTCCTTTCAAGGTAACGTTTGTTTTTTTTTTTTTTGTTTCGCGCACACAGCACACGGCAAAGTCACACAATCGTCGCGAAGGTCATGAGCAAGCAGGCGCACGTGGCACACGGGTGTGTCTAGCCGGTTTAAAACATGCAGTGCCCATGCATCCCCCGTCAGGAGCTTTCTTTTCTCGGACTCGAAACAAAAAAAAAAACAAGTAAGCGCACCATACACACCGGAAAAGAATTAACGAAGCTACCAGCGTTAAGCCGTCGTTCCTAGCTGCAGTTTATTTAACTCCTCCGGTCCGTCTACAGGCCGTGCCCGTTCCGGGCGATCACAGCTCGACGCCTTGCAAGGAGGCCATCACACACCCCATGGTTTATGGTCGCACACTGCCTCGTGGCGAGTGTGCGAAGCGTGTTTGTATTAAACGACCCGGCTTAGGTCACAGCTCCGGACAGACACCGGGATGAGTGAATCCTGCTGCATCTGACAGCACGGTAGGGGTGTTGCAATTTATTTGCCGTGTCCCTGCCGCTCCTTCATGCATTTTTCATCCGTGTATGTGTGTGTGTGTGTTTTTTGTTGACAGCTGCTCGAAGCTGAGTGAATGCAACGGGACAGGAACAGGTGTATTTACTCTAATCGGCAACTGCAACACACGCTAAACGACCGTTTACGAATAACTTTGTCCGTCCGAAATCTGTCCTGTTTGTGTAGTTTCACAAATTTGCAGCAACGACCAGTACAAAATGGGATAAAATTGTTACAAAAAAACGTACTTTGTTTAAATCATTGTTTTTTTTTCATTCTCGCTGCACATTGCTTAACAAATAAATACAGAACACAATGCATAATACGATTACCCCCCCCATTCCCGGTGGTGCGAAGCGCTTCTGCTCCGTTTTCATTTCCACACAGCCCTTTTCCGTGTGTTTGTGTGACGCTGTGTGTATGTGTGCTTCATCTACCTAATAAATCGCAACAGTTTAGCTGGCACGTGACGAAGCGCACACGTTTTGCATGGAGAAAAAAAAAACAAAATCGTTTACCAACCGTTACTACCTATTTTCATTCTCCCTTGTTTTTCTCTCCCTCTCGTCACGCTCCCTCTCTCTCTCTCTCTTTACTTTCTTCGACGCAACAGACGAGGAGGACCTGTTCATGGTTTGTGATTTGCTGGCCGGTGGCGACTTACGGTATCATTTGCAGCACCAGGTAAGCGGATAAAGCGAAAACAAACGGCCGAAACGAATGCAAAACAAACATGCACCGGTAACGGGTAAAAATTGCATTTCCTCTACTGACCGCGCTCCCGTTTTTGCCTTTTCGTTTTTTTCCTCCCATTTTCCCTTTGGCATTATCCGGCGCGTCTTTGTGGCCGGTGCCGGCTTTTAGGTCGAATTTTCGGAGGCCAGCGTGGGACTGCTGGTGTGCGAGCTTGGATCCGCTCTGGATTACCTGCAGAAGCAGCGCGTTGTGCACAGGTAAGCCTGCCCGATTACATACACATTGTGTTTTCTTTTTTTGTTTCTTGTTGCATTGGGAAACGGCAGGAAATGCAGAGCAGCGAAAACATATCCTTTCCCGTTGCTTAATAAGCCGCAGTGGGGCGAACAAACCATCCCATTTTTCTTTCCGCCCCCGGGCTGCAGAATTTAATTAGTTTTCCGTCGTTTTCTCTTACTCTCGCTACCTCGCTCGATTTTTCGGATCCTTTTCGACCGTCTTTGGTCTGTGTCCACTAGACTGGCAAGGGGGGGGGGGGGTGTGAGGAATTAAGTAAACGTATCTACTCCCGATTGCCCCACCTGCAGGGGAGGGGGGTGAGCGTGGGGGTAGATGTGTTTTAGTTACAATGATTGGCGCCTGGTACCAGGTGGCACCAGGTATGTCAAACCTGTGTTCGTTTACATTTTGTCTTCAGAACGCCTAAAAGTATGCAAAACAAATTGTTTTACATCAAACTCTTTTACATGAAAGTTAATTGTTGTAGTTAATATTTGAAACAACAAATTTTAAGTCAGTCACTTTCAAATGCTTCACTGCAAATGAGTTTAAAATACAAAATCATTCAAATCGTTAAAATGGTAAAAGGTTCGAGAAGGCATCACTATGCGTTATCCGCCTAACAGTATGCAAACCGCAGTACACTTTTCGTGGTTTTCACAAAGGGTTAGGATAGTTGTCTGTGTGGTCAAAATGGATCGAATAAATAATATATTTGTGTGTGTAAAGGGTTAACATTTGCTTAAGTTTTATTTTGTTTCAGTTGCGTTGTGGTAAGACATGTTTTTTACTTAAGTTATTCTATAAATCAGTTGTTAGGATCAGGAAAGTAGGATCAGGAGAGACATTGATCAGTGTTAACTTGATTATAAAGATTTTTACGGATTTTTCCGCATTTTCACTTTTTTAGTCACTTTGTTCCGGCAAAGAACTGATTTAAAGAATAACTTAAATAAAATACACGTCTTATCGAAACGCAACTGAAACAAATTAGAACGAAAATTTATGTTAACACTTTACACGGATTTCTTATTTATTTCTTAAATTTTGACCAAAATTTTAAATCACCACAGCGCACTGTCCATCAAAATTGACCGAATACAGTGATGCGCAAATTTCGCCAGGGGGGGGCCTTCTCGAACCTTTCACCGTAACCGGTTGGCATCCTGCTGCGACCGTTGCTCCGTCACACACGCACACTTTTGCCCATAAAACCATTAACCGAGTGAAGAAAAAAAAGTAAAAGAAATAACACGTCACCGTAGGAAAACTGCAAAACCCGCTGTTAAGTGTCGCTCGGTGTCGCGGTTGCAGCTAATGTACGTTTGGGACAGCCCGCTGAAGCGATACTTACGCCCGCTGGTTGTGTTGTTCTTCTGTCCTTTCTTTTAATCCCGAGAGCGACCGCTTTCCGCTGGAATAGTTTCAAAACGTTCTCGGCCGCTCTTACCGAACAGCACAGCTCCCTACGCCGTCCCCGTGCAATGGGACGAAATATCGTTCATTTCACGGGGTTGTATGTGTGTGTGTGTGTGTGTTTGCATGAGTTGTGTAAGCAAACGGGAGGAAGAAAGTGACTGTTAGCTTGAACACGCGAGCGACGAGAATGGGTAAGCATCGACCGCAAAAATGTTAACACGTTGGCGCTGGTTGTGACATATCCTTTTGTGGGCCGTGTAAACACCCACTTAAGAACACGCACACATACACACACACACACACACACACACACACACACATACCCTCACTCACCCAGTCTTGTTGTGCATTCTTTCTCTGCTCGAGAGTGTTCGTGTAAATCAACCTTCCGTTTGGAGGAAAAGCACGGTTTCTCGTACAAAACCTATAGCGAACCATTTTAAATGTCAAACGTACATTTCAACCTTCACCAACACGCACACACGAAAGCTCGTACTTTTTATCAATTATTTTTCTTCCTTTCTATTTCCCAGTTACCACCGATGCTACCGTTATCGGTTATGCTTGCGTGAGCCTCTGTACCATAGTTTAATGTTGACGTATTTCATTTTCCATTACAAATTGAATCATTTACATTCTTTGTGTTTTTACTTACCCTTCTGCCAGCCCCTCCACACCCTCCACCCTCCATACACACACACAACGTTCAATGGAAACAAAACACAAATCAGACAAAACAAAATGGAGCTGCGCTTCTAGAATAGAAGTCGCCATAAAAACGCGCCACAATAATCGACGTGCTGGAGGAGGAGAAGGCAAACGAAACGGGGCAGCTTGAATGGAATCCTTTCACTTTCAAACCGTCCCCTTCTACGGCTTTCCGTATCCGGAATATTTACCGTGCTTTATGAATATTTCATTTGCGCACGTATGACTCCCAACCGTCATCAGCTTTGTACCGGGGGTGGCCCCCGAAAGGTATGCAACGACATGCTGGATGTCACATTCTCACAGCGCGTCCGCTTGTCGCGCAAACCATGGTTGGTGTTTTTTTTTGTTTTGCTTTTTACATTTACTTCATGCACGTCAAACGTTTGCTAGATTAAGTGATTTTGAGTAGCGATGTTTTATTTTATTTTTTTAAGCAGAGTAAAAAATAGAGAACTACCAACAATTAGTAAAAAGCTACAAGTTTTATTGAGTAGAATGTCAGATCAAATATTTGATCTCTACAACAGGTGTTTTTTTCTTTTGGACATTCAATAACTCACGTTGGTTTGAAGCGTTTTTGCTGAAATTCTTTTACCCTTTATTACAAAACATTAATTACATTACATTAATTAATAACAATTTAAAATATTAAAGGGCTATCCATAAATTACGCCCCAATGAAGATGTTTGGTATTGATAACGCCCACACGCTAGGCAATCCGCATTACATTCCAAAGCTAAGCAAATACCGGTAGACAATACTAGCGCCATGTAAAAGACTTAAGAATTACCTGCGAGTTAATTTACTATCAGAGGCATCTGATTAGTGTTTGCTAAAATTAATGTACCTAACAATAAGCTAGCAATAAACTAGAAGTGGAATTGGCTTATTAAATGTCTATTCAAAAATTTTATTACTTTGTAAAGAAAAATCTGTTTTCTTCATCAGTTTGGATTTTACTTGTTTTCAACAATGATTGCAGTATTTTATTCAAAAGGATAAAAAAGTAAAGGTATTTTTTTGTAAACAATGAAAAATGACTAACAAAATTAATTTTAATTTGAATTCAAGTTCGAGTGAACGGCAAAAAACGGCTGTTCATATGGTTACATAGAAAATCAATATTATATGCCTAACTTATCACTTCATTTAGCTAACAACAGCCATGTTTCAGGTCTGCATAATGGAGGTGTTTATAGAACCCAGTGCCGAGGCTCTGTTACAAAATTTTAAATAAAACATAAATTGCTTATGGACACGTTATACCAACAAGCTGTTAAATGGTCTAGCCCTACATTTCGCAAAACATATGGCAATATTCCTCCCTGTTTTCCTCCACACGACCCTCGACCTCGGTTCGGTTGCGTTCCGTTCCGTGGCACGTGGTGACAGTAAAACACCAGGCAGCTCCATCGCACGATGGTTTAATGGGCGGACATAGCCAAAAATTGCAAATCAATTTTGTTATTAACTCAATTGTCAATTGTTATTGTATTGAAATTTTAGTTTTTGCAAGCACGGCAATAAATTGCTAAAAAGGTGTAATTTAATGTAAATTACAATATAAATGAACAAGCGTACTGTCGATGTGATGTTATCGATATCGGCCAAAATTACTCATTCGTAAGTCGGTTGTCAATTTTGTCGGTAATGATGTAATTAGTAACCAAAGTAAATTACTTAGAAAAAAGTAGTTTTGTTCAAGGAGTTCACATACTTTTCAAACAAACTACAGATGCACACTTTTCAAACCAACAATAACAATTTTCATCAATATTATGAGGTAACCTAAACAAATCGCTAGTTCCAAAACGTTATGTCCTTCGATTACTCAGATGTAGACCACTGTGCACCGATAACAGCTGTCGGCGGGGTGAACGAGTGGTGAGGCAATGTTGTCCTGTGACATACGCACAGTCAGCCAACTGGGGGATGAAGAGGGTATGAAGAGGGCCGAAGAGGGTATGGTTCAAGACGCCAACACCTCACAGGAGGGACTTCGTAACCCGAAACAAGAACGAAGTCCCTCCTGTGAGCCGCTCGTAATCAATTGTGATGATTTCCGCCCGTCCACTGACGACTTGAAGTGTTGAATAGTGCTGCCTGTGTGCGTGTGTGCGTGTGTGTGTGAAGGTTACATCTTGTATTCAAATAAAAGCAGAAAGCGAAGCACGGGAACGGGTTGTAATCGCATTGTCGATTGCTCATAACTGCGGCATTACGTGTGCGCCCGACCTGTCAACACCAGCGAAGGGAGAGCGGACGGGGGGAGCGGGCTGTAAAGAAGGGAGTGGGACGGAGGCGTGTGGCGGCGGGAATGAGAATGGTCGCTCTCTAATGCTCTCCCCTTGCGCAGACCCGTTCGACCCAGCGGGAAGCCTCTCGTGACGCTCGAGTAGATTTAATCCCGAATCGCATTTATGTAAGTGTGTTGCGCTATGTGGGTATCGGTGCGCTCTTGAGGCTTTACCTGATTGTACCCTGCCACCTTCCTGGCCGCGCGCACTTAGTCAATCGATGTCATGCACTTCGGGTTTTGTGAGTGTTCTTCCTTTTTCCCATTTATTTTTTTGTCGGAGCTATAACCGCGTGGCGCCGCATTGGCATGGCGACCATGAGATATATTGGGCCAAACACATGCTTTTGTCATGTCGGTCACATAGCGCGAGCGCTCGCTGCACGCCCTTCAAGGAAGGCGAAACGGAGCGGAGTTACAAATCTTTCGACAGGCAGCACCAGCACCATCAACGATGCCTTCAGGAAAATCCTGCTCCCGTCTTGCTACCGATACCACCCCAGCAAGCTACTACCACAGCAATCCTCTCATAATGCTGGGTAGAAAAGGTGGTGAGAGGGGATGGGGCCGGCTGGTTTCTTTTGTGTCGATATATCCATCACAAATCCATCCCAAGGTTGTTTGTGGTGAGATAGGGGGGGGGGAGGGATAAGGGGAAGCTGTCAACGAAACTTCCAGTGAGAGTGGGGAGGGAACAGGGTTTGAGGGGGTGGTAGGCATAGGCATAATAGCACCAGCAAAAGGACGAACCGGAAGAAACACTACACAATATGGGTACCAACTCACCGTAATTGATTCCACACACACACACACACACACACACACGTTTCCTACTTCCTCAGGGACGGTGGTTGGTGTAGCGCAACCTCACTCCCACTACGCCACCCACTCCCACGCTGAAGGCTCCCTGTATTTATATACGTGCGTTGAGGTAAGTGAGTTTTCCGTGCCTTCATGTCGCTGTGTGGCGCTTTAATGAATATCATTCGTCAGGATCGGACTCGGCCGCTCTGGTGCGCTTTGCTTGCCTCTCTTTCTCTTTCCCCTTGTTTGTTCCTCTCCCTTCTGGCGCACTCCTTCAGGCGTGGTGACACATAGTACGCTTGCACAAATTATGCCATAAATAGCGTCACGTCACCATCGCCCCGGTAAGCGCCGCTACATTTGCCAAGTGGTCTGGATGAGGAGGTCTACCACAACCATACACACACACACACACACACTCAGTCACGCATAGCGTATCACTTTTGCTGAATCACGTGTGTATGTATCTGTGTGTGTGTGTGGCTTTCGAACGCTTCCGGGCACTGTGTGGCTTCGACTCTTCACTTTCACTGACAGCAGGACAGCAGCCTGCTCAATGGGCTGTCAAATGGTTTGCCGGCGGCAACTTACCGTGCTCACGCAATCCCTATACCCTCCCTCCCCACTGTTTAGGGTAGCTTTCGGTTGTATTTGGTTTCTTCCAACTCCGCCGCTTGCACACCGGGCCGCATTCCGATACGTGGGACAAGCGATATAACAAGGTTTCGGTGTGGTATTAAGCCAATATCGGAATATCTAAAGAAAGGGTACGTGGGTGTGCGTGTGTGTGTGTGTGAGAGAGAGAGATAAAGCCATACAGATAGATACTTGTTTTTTTTTTTTTGGGTTGAAAGTCAATACACGAGCTGGATTTTAACGTGGAAGAGATCTTTGGTAGAACAAATAAGAGCGACCCTCAAGATGACGGTTGTAAAGTGAGTCGACAGTTTGCTATATGCGCTGGAAGCAGTGGAAAAAGTCAATGTTAATTATGCAACGACATTCCGTGAACGACATCCCTCAATGTTGCGCTATCGGCGATGCCTCTTTGATGCAAGTATGTTGAAAAACAATGCAGTATGCATGTCATAATGACCCTTCTATTCTATATTCTATTCTTTCACTGTTGCCATCAAATTTCATTTTTTAAACACTCTTTCGTCCGTAGTCTTCTTCTTCTTGAGTGGCACAAAAACCCTCGCTCTGTCCGACTCGGATTCGATACGAGGTCAGAGCTTTATAAAGGCGTACACCGTTACCACTAGACCACCGAGGCGGCCCAATAACGACATTCAAATCGACTAATATAAACCAACAATGCCGGTCACGATAAATTTTTAAAACGGCTTATACTAATGCTTTATCAATTATGAACATTTTTTAGTAAGTAGTAGTGGACGAGCCATATTGCTCAATTTTGATAATATGATGCGCTTTTATCATTCTTTTAGCCTTCCCTCTCATTAAAACCTTAAAAAATCTTGTTGTATCAAATGAAAACTTCTGTGAAAGGTTGTTTAAAACAAAAACTCACTGTAACACCCAGCAATAAGAACGCTGACATAGATTTCCTGCCACGATAATTCCATAGCGATCGAATGTGAATAGTTTTATCATTGTACTAATTCAACCATTACTTTCACTTTCTCTTTGTATACAGTTTTCTGTCTTCGTCTTTGTTCTATATATTTCACTTGTTCTTTTTCTTTTTTTCCTGACATTTTTGTTTTCCTGTTGGTCACTTTGTGATTTGCAGTTTTCGTGCTATGTTTCGCTTTCTGTCTCTTATTTTAATACTTACTTCCCTACTTTTTAGGTAACGAAACATACTTTACAGTTTTTGCTTACAGTGTTTCATATTTTAATGATTGTATATTGAGGCGATTCAAGCTACTGGACGGTTTCGCTATCTAACTGCAAGATGGTGCTAGCAAGAATCTCTTCCTGTTCCGGGCATGCCGGATAATTTTTTTTCTAACTTTGCAAGACTTGTTAAACCACGAAGTTGAATAGTTAGTTTCACATTACGGAGGAACGGTGTGGATGCAATTGTAATAATAATAATTAAATTGTGAATGCTTTGCTGCAACTCAAACCACACCATTTTGTATTTTCCGGTAGGATGTAAATATATAAAAGTGAACAATCGCACGAAGATATTTTGGTGGTTAAACATTTCACCCCCGTAAGTACTTTTCGTCCTTATTTCAAGCTCGTCAATAACGTGACACAGTCCATTTCCAGTCGCACGGGGAGATGGATTTGAAAATTAATCCTCTCCTGGCTCTGCTGATGTGTCCCGTGTTCACAAAAATCTGTTTCACCCAATGCGCTTATCGAGGAAATCGATGCCCGTTCGGGTGTCGCAAATCGCATCAGCCATCGAATGTTTCCATCTACTTCCCTCCCCCCCCCCCCCCCCCCATCTTCAAATTCTCATTTCGGATGGGAGAACCTCCCCATCCTCCCCCACCCCCCTGTTGTGATCCATCAAAACTCGATTCGATTGTTTATCTTCACCGTTGACGAATTTCGAACCACTTCATCAATCACTCACGCCCGCCCGACGTTCCTTCGATGATTGAATTTCAACCACCCCGACCCAACGCCGAGCCGGGGGTGAGGCTTTGGCATGTGCGTTGATTCGATTTCCCGCGATTCGGTTTCGGGTGCGGGAAGGGTGTACGCCTCCACGCTTGCTCCCCTTGGGACGACCCCATACCCGGCAACCCCTTTCGAACTTCGAACTTCAAGCGGGGCACGGGCATCGAAACTGTTGCCTCTTCCACACACACACGTACACACACACACACGCACACTGGCTGATCTATTTTGATTTTGGGGAGTCGGAAAGAGGGGAAAACAATCCACCGGCAGACACGCAGTGTCTCGGTTTTGCCGAGCTTTCTGTTCACTCTTTCTGCACCGGCACCAGTGAAGGATTTATGTTGTGCCACAATTTTCCACCACGCGCACGGGTGGCACCTTTAGCCCGCAGGGGGGGGGGGGGGGGAGGGGCGAGGGAGAAAAACAAAATGGAAAAATAAATGTAAACGGCAACGTGAGCTAACCTAGGCATGACTTCCCATCGTAGCTTCGTCTCTGCTGCCACACACAATCAATAAACGTGCTCCTCATCCGTATCATTATCACATGCTGATGGTGATAATACAACCGACATCCTCTCGCCCACCCCCCCCCCCCCCCCCCCCTCTGAATCGTCCAGACGCCTGCCGTCTCCACTGTAGACAACCCTCCGTTGTTGTTGTTTTTTTTTCGAAAGGTTGGCGACGTGGGAAAAGGGGTAGAAGAATGATTTAATCAGATTTACATATAAATGCAATACCCGCAGTGGCGGCAACGTGCAGGCACGGAACGAACATTGGTAGCGTAAAACCCCGTTCCGCTGGCGCAACCTTTTCTCGTCTCACCCTTCAGGACCACTTTTCCCTCTTTACCCTACCTTGAAGTTCCGCCGAGCGCGACACGTATCGTCGCCTGCATGGAGAGCACCGGCACTACACAGCCCTCGGCTTCCACTCATAATAATCATTATTTATGTATCGCTCATTCGCTCCTAGTCCGTCCGAATGGTGCTTTGCATCGCATTTTCCGCACAAAAAAAAACACCGAACGACTCCATTGTTTGTGGGGGTGGTGGTGGTGGTGAGAATTCAGGCACATTCAATTTCATCTCACAGCTGGAGGCCTCTTGTAGGCTTGTAAAAAAGTTGTATTCTTCCCTGTCCCCCTCCCCCCC
>KB671618.1:122916-145683 GCA_000349105.1 Anopheles epiroticus
ACACGACAAACGGATGAGTAAAGGTGAGCTCATTGTAGGAAGTTGTTGGGAAAATAATTAAGCAACCGGATGTAGGCCTACGCCACCGTTGGAACGATTGAGTATAGCAACGGCCAAACATCCGGCCATTATCGCCGCAGGGAAGGACACATTTAAAATCACTTACAGCGGAAATTCAAAGCACTTAGGAGAAACCTGCTTTAGCCTTCGTTGGGAGGGTTGTTTGGTGTTAGTGAGCGTTGTGAGATAGGCAAGACTGCGTTGTTTCCTACGATCAAAGCAAAACTGTTTAATTGAGAGAAAATTTTATAAAATTATCAACTTAGAGCAAACTCTCGTGTAGGTGCTATGAACCTTCTAATTTGTCTAAACTAATAAAACCAAATGACTCTCAAGTATTGAAAACAGATTTATTTATTTATTTAATCTTTTTAATTTAATAATTTTTTGGTCGTTGTAGTAGTATTTGTTTTTGGTACTAATTTTCATTTGGTGGTAATTGTACAAAAGTGTAAGTGACACTTTTAGCCTCAATAAACAGGAAACAAGAGTTCCTTAAAATGTGTCGTATAAACGTTTTCCGAATAGCTAAACGCCTGAAGGTATGCAATTTGAAGTACAATAGTATTCTTTTAGTTTCAAAACAAAACAAGCTTATTTTTGTCTGAAAAAACGACAGCCGGGTTGCATCACAGTGTAAGGTTTTGATTGCAAGGTACATATTTTTGATACTGTGCATCTATTTACAAAAGCAAGGCTTGCTTAGAGCGTCATCTTCCAGACTGATATCACGATATTTAATTTCCTGTTTGTGGGGTAGATTTGATCAGCTCGCTCATTGTGGCATAAGATGTTATTATTTTAATAAATAATAAATCTCAGACCAACACCTTTATGGTTCGCCTCTTTTCCCATTCCCAACCGGAATCGTAAGCGACTGACAGCTCGCAACAAGCTACAGCTCTTCCTATTCACAGCTGCTACTTGTGCCGGGATTAGTAGACCCATATTAGCATCTTAGCCTGAACCATCCAGCAATCCAGACTAAAAGATACAAAAAGAGTTGGTTTTCCTTCCTTTTTTCTCCACATCTTTTCTGTTCAAAACAACCAGAAAAAAAACAATGCCATCCGCAAACGAGACACGTGCCATGGCACTGTATAGACTGTTTGGCTCTCTCTCTCTCTTTCCCTGTGATGTAATACAGGTTGCCACGTGCATGCTTTCCTATCTGTCTTGTCGCGGAAATTGAATCATCCAATTAGCACGTAATTTTCCATTAATTACAAACACACACACACACATTCAACCGAGTATGTAACTTTTACTGATAGCTTCGTCCCCACCACACACACACACACACACACACACAACCACACCTTTTCCACACGTCTCCCAAATGAGAGTGTGAAGGAAGGAGAGAAGGAAGGAAAGAAGAGGATAGGTAGTTGTTGGAGAAGCAAAGTGCTAAAATTAAAACACCAAACATCGTTCTTCGTTACTCCGTCACAAACAAGCGCACTGACCTGCCGGCAGAGTTGCTTTTTTTCTCGTTCTGTCTTGCGCCTAACGGTATGCGATGCTAAAACGTTTTCCCCGAACTCTTTCCCCTCCCCAGCCGTCTCACCGTTTGCTTCATGTGCCGCTCGTGGGGCAAAGGAGTTGAAGGATGCCAATTAAAAAACTTTTTCGTCCCTCTTTTGCCCCGACTCGGTGTCTGCTGGGAGGGAGGGGGGGGGGATCATTAAAACGTGCAGCAACAAACCCAAACGTACCAAAATAAAGCGGGAGAAAAGAGGAAAAGAGAGAGAGAGAGGGGTAGCGTGGAATCGAACCGCACCTGGTGCTGGAAGGATTCATAATGCACGTAAGCCTCCCCCCACCCCCTCGGGCAAACGATGGAAGCAAAGTCAAGGGGGTTTTGTTTATTGACATTTTGGGTTAATTCATTAACTGGAGGCTTTTGTTTATGTTGCGCCACCCACCTGTCCTGCCCTGCTCGTTCGCTGTTTTTGACTGCTGGAGAAACAACGGTAGGGATTAGTCTGCGGAGTTGCTTAAGCACCTCCCAAAACGATGAGCAGTCTGGTGAAGCTGCTTTGCAAGCGTATCGTAAACACTGTAGATTTAAACGTGTGTCCTTCGCTTAATCTCACCGATAAACGCTAAAAATAAACACCTTTTGATATTCTTCTTTATTTATTTTCATATGCCATCGATCGACGCACCGACGACGCTTGCCAAACTCTAGGGACATCAAACCGGACAACATCCTGCTGGACGAGGAAGGTAAGTGATGTGGCAGGCTACACAAAAAAAAAACCTCACCATAACGCAACGCTTCGCACGGTACCAATGTTCATTCAGTGTAACGTTCGAAAAAAAATACCGAAAAGTCAAACTCTGAGCGAACGAGGGACGGGGGCGAGGAGATCGGAATTACCAACGAGCAGGCAACAAACTGACTGCTAAGCACACCGAAACAGTGCGAACTCGCATTCACGCGCCTTGTTTTCTTCCCTCGATTACTGCCCTCAGCACGGGGCAGAGGAAAAGTTTTGCCTACCTTTAGGCGCACGATTCGACTTTCAGCGGAACGATTGTCGCGTAGGATACGCCGGGATATTATTTACATTCTGACACTTTCACAATTTTGCTTCCCTTCCGTCATTCTTCCCCTTTCGGTTCACATTTGCCAGCATTAAAATATGAAGTGACAATTGTCTTCATAATTTTATCGCTTCCCGCCCTGTGTTTCAGATTCGTTTCGGGAGCTTTTCTTTTCATGTTTGGGTTTAGAAAGGACAGAATATCAAACCGTACAGGCTGAAGCGACCCGGAGGAGCTTGGGAAAAGATTGATTGGAAACGATAAGCATCGTCCAGCTAGCAACCGTACAGAAGAGTGTGCTAGTAACGCTCGCTTTGCTAGTTGTTTATCGTGTCTCAAATTAATACCCTGTTTACCTCGGACTGACTGACTGTTCTCGTTTTTTTTTATGAATGTCTGTTTCAATGGTTGTCATTCATGAAACTGTGAGTGTGAAGTGGTTTTATAAAGAGGTAACAACAACTGTGCTCTTATCAATGCCTTGAGTGTTTGTTAATAAGTGAAGTGAAAACGTTTTTTGAGCCTTAACGCCTAACGCCTAAAAGTATGCAATTTCCAATTCAAGTGTGCTGATTTTATTCTAATCCAAAAGTACTAAAAATCCTAATTTTTATCTTGCTATTTTTGACATCAACTTTTTACTTTTCTATTGTACTTGTTTTTATATGTCGAATCGAAAAATTGAATTCTACAACTCACTACATCGAACAGAGTTTAGATAGCACACATTGGAGAGCAAAAGTGATTAAGCCGTATTGTTAACGATCATCTCATTATTCTCCCATTTACGACCTGCTGTGTTGCTACTTTAAAGCCAAGAAAAGGGAAGTAAAACATTTTCCTGCTCATTCTTTGCTCAAATAATGTCACCGCATCGATGTTGATTGTATATGCCAAACACAATCGAACCTACTAGTCAACGTCGCAAAACGAGTCATGAAGGGATATAAAAATCCCTTTTCCCCTACGCTTTTCTTTATCCATGCTAGCTCGCAAACAAGTAGATAACTTTTCAGTCGTTTCCTTTTCGCATCTTTTCAACCCCGCATCGATTTTTTGAACTATCGAACACAAAAAACAAACAAAAATAGTAACGACAAAAATCCAATCAACCCAGTACGAACAGCGCGTCGCAGGCATAGAAAACAAATAACTGCACTGTAAACAATCGCATGAAAATGCAGTGCACAGAATGCCCAAGCATGAACGAAGCGTTAGGACGCAAGACTTGCAAAGTAAAGAAATAAATGGTAATACTTGAGCGGTTCAGCTGCATCGATAAGTCGCTTAAGCTGCTCAAAAGCTCGTCGCTCCCTCCCTCTCTCTCTTTCTCTCTTTCTCTCTCTCTGTATCGACTATTGGTTGCAAGTGTGCCGTCGTTTCCTGTCAAACATTTAAATACAATACAAAGGCAGCAGGGTGAAAAAAAAACCGGCGAGCAGGTGGCTTTTCCAATAGCGGGGGAAAACATTTCAGAAGCAAAACAAACAAAAAAAAAACACAACACGCATCGCATCATAAACGAGGAAGAATGCACAACATAATAATGCAAAAACTTGTGAGAAATTAGGAATGGAGGGGAGGGGGTGATGGGCAGTAAAGCATTGCTAGCTGCAGGTGGCTGGTGGAGGGACAGCATAGCAGGATATGAAGCCCTCACCATTGCCAACCATTTCTACTGCGACGCTTGTGAGGCCTCTTTTCCATGTTTCCCCTTTTTTCCCGCTGCAAACACGAAAGCCAACAATTACCGTGCCTGGCATACAGCGAGGGACGAGTGAGGAGAGGTAGTAGGCAGCGAAGCAAGCGGAGGAGATGAATAGAACAATTTTCCCACTGCCACCCAACGCACGTCGTCTGCTCTCGTTCGTTTGCTGTCCGTTTCTTTTCATTCGTTGTTTTTTTTTTCCCCGGCTCGAAGCAGCTGGTCAAGAGCGGGAAATTGTTTTGCATATTTTATGACCACTGCCAGAGCTATTACAAAAAAAAAGTCCCAGTGTAGCAAGGAAGGAAAAAGCTAACGGACGTTCAGGCAAAGCAAACAAAAGAAAGGGAATAAGAAACGGCAGCGAACGCTGCTGGTTGGATGATGGAGAGAAATTTATTTGATCCACCCCACTCCTCCTCCTTCTCCCGTTCCAACCCACTACCTTCCCCGAGGTGAAGCGAATGGACGGCACCGTCTCGACGGCAGCCCGGCCATCGCGAACTGTCATCGCTTCAAGCGCCACTTCATGTGAGAAATTTAACATAATCCTTTTGCCTAGCACCCTGGCCCCAAGGGCGCGGAGGCAGCGTTTAGGAAGGGGAAGGTACGGGGGTTGCTTATTCTTTACCTTACACAACCGATACACCAACATCTTCATTTTGCCCATCACTAAAGTTAGCTCTCTATCGCTCGCCGAGAACAGCGGGCAAAGGAAAGCAGCGGGGGAAAATGATGTTGGCGATGAATAATGGGTTTTAAAGTAACACGAACCGTCTGGGGATGGAGCGTCAGCGCTGGTCAGCTTTTCATCGCAGATTTGACACAAAACCCTGACCTACTCACGCTCCTTCGGCAACGGGTCGACTTTGTGACTAGCGTTAACGGTTCTGGAACTACTCACTTCTTCCGGTAGTGTTTCAGTTTTCATTCTCCTTGAGTGATTTCAAACAGAATTTAAAGGAGCAAAATTTACCACAACGTGCGAACGAGAGCTTCTTTTATGTTCTGCATCAGCTGTAATCCACCAACCATCAGCTTTAATGATAACGCTTAGTAGTTTTGTTATTTATAGTTTTTACACTATTCTTTTGTTAAATATAAACCGTACTTCGGACAGGGGTTTTTACAATATAAATTTAGCCGAGTGACAGTTAAAATGAACGCAGCAGATGACTAACCAATCGCCTCATTAATACGACCACGGCAGTAGGGGTTAAGACAACCGTAGCACTAGACAAGACAATCGAGACACATTATAAATGCAATCCCCTCGTGCGAGGGGTAAGGCTAGTAACGAATCACACGTGTGGATAGATTTCAATAATTGATGATCTTTGGATAGGTGATCAAAAATTACTGTTCGTTAAAAATTCCTTAAACAAAACATAAAAGCTAAACCGAAAATTGAGCATTTTTACGTTTAAAACTAGAATCTTGGGACCTTGTGCACTTCTTATAAAATGAAGTGTCAAACACGTATCGGCTTACTAACTTCATTCCATTGTTGTGAAGCATAAACAAACTAGCTTCTGCTAAATCAGCTGAACTACAAATACAGTAAAATTTAGAAACTTAGCATCTTAGAGAGTCTTCACTGTAATCGGTTTGCCTATGATGGCCTGTTGTCAAAATCGATCCTGGAACGCGTTTGCACACGCGCATCACTGAGACGCGACACCAGTTTCGCGGTTTTTTTACTATGTGCCTCGATTGTCTTATTTAGTGCTTCGATTACCTTAAGCCCTACTGCCGTTGTCATATTTATGAGGCGATTGTTGAATCACCTGCTGCGTTTGTGTTAACTGTCGCTCGTCTTGATTTATCCATTGGAAACCCCTGTATCATTAGTTTTCGCCATTCCAAGTAAACCTTTTTTTTCGGAGATCGGATGCAACCGTGGCTGGAGGACTGCAGCCCTGGACAGAGTTTCCTGGAAGTGGATTGGCGACCTGGTCATGTCTTTTAGACGTGCTCGGATATGAGCGGGTCAAAGAAGAAGAAACCTTTTTTTTTTAGTTTCATCGGTTCGTTGGTGTAATTGGTAGACGCACACCGCTGAGTCTGTACGTATATCGATTCCAGCCTTTGAACCGTTCATCATCATCATCACGTGACTAGCATGTGATGGTAAATACCCAAAGCCACAAAAAACCCAAAATCCTCATTGTCTCCAAAAAGAATCAAATGGCCAGAAGACAACAGCAAACAATCTGTGTTTGATCAATGTTTCTCAAGACCAACATTTCGTCACGCTAAAATTGTTGTGAAAAATTAAATACAAATATTTAGCTTTATGTGTTGGATGCAATCATTCACAACTCAAACTGCTGTTGAAAATGCACTTCCGTGAGGCAACATTTAATTTGTCTTTTATCTTTTTCCATAAGAACAATTTGCACCACTTTTACCATTAAAACAATGCACATCACGTCCGCGTCAGCATGTCAGTGTCAGCTTACACAAGCTTAGTTTAGAGAGAGGGAGAGAGAGAGAGAGAGAGAGAGAGAGAGAGAGAGAGAGAGGAAGCTGATTAAAAATTGTTTTTCAATTGCTGTTAGTCACGGTCGGGCCACGGGTGCGTTTTTTACGATCCGTGCCAAAGTGAATCTGAATCTTGACATTTGGTGGGCACAATCTGCGGTCGATAATGTGGCATAAAAGTAATTATTTTATAAAGTGCAGTTCCCTTCCCGCAGCTAATCGAAAGCACAGCAATTGCCAACTGTCAAAACCGTGGTCGAAAGCGGAGTTTTACTTTTCCGATTGGGTGGCGCTCCTGCCATCGATCGGGTGGCGTTTGCACATGGCCGTTACTAATGGGCACTTGTTGGCAGCAGCAGAAAGCAGAAGGGAGCCACGCTCGATACAGTTGCAGTGCTCGCTCGCAGGCGCACTAGCAGTCCGGCTTGGGAAAAGTGTAATGAAATTATCAGCAAGCTCATTACACCCTCAACCCCCCTCCACCCTCCCCGCCAGTGTTCTTCTTCACACAAGTTATTCTGTAAGATTGTTCCGCTGCTGCAACGGTAGAGTTAACGATTTGCTGCCAATCGAATCATTTTTTTTTCGCAATCACTTCTACTGCCTTTTGTCCCACAGCACTATGGGTCGAAGCAAAATGGAGGTAGAAAAGTGCATCAGCTCTCGGAAGAAAGTGCCCGCTTGAGATCGACTCGGTCCAGATGGACCGATTGGGATTCGCAGCGATAAAATCGAGAGCAAAGCAGAAGACAGGAGCGAAAGCAACGGAAGCAGTGTTGTTATTAATTCAGTTTACAAGAGCGTGGGAAGGAAGGGAAAGATGAGGAGGGGAAGGGAGGAAGGGGGGTGCAAATATAAATCAGTAAAGTGGAGCTTTTTCTCACAATTTTATGCTCGCTGTGGCAAAAACCCGACCACTCACTCGGCAGGTGTTTGCAATGGTGTTGCACCGTGATTGACGCTCCCGTAATCATGTTAAAAGCATTAAAAACAGAACACGCATCACGCGAGAGGGGTCGCCGCTCTTACCCATTCTCCCCCTTTCCCACGATGCGGGGTTTGCTTCGGTGTTTTGGATTTTGAGGGCTTTCCGTTTGAAGCATCCAGTCGTTGATTGGCTTTTCTAATTAATTTTTCTGCGTTGAACACGCTAATGAACACTTGATCACGGAGTGCAACCAAAAAAAAAAAAACAAACCCAAGATAATATCTTTACCGCAAGAACTCGTACGTATTTGAAGGTAGAGAAACAAATTGAACACACAAAAAAAAAAACAAACAAACATATCAAAAGGATCTTGAGGGCGAGTGAAAAACTACAATCCGGCGCCCTCCTGCTCTCGCCACCGGAAACAACACACACCACTGCCACAAAAGGGGCTTTCCTTATCCCCATTTTGGTGAGGAAAGGTGTGTGTGTGCGAGAGGGCGGATTGGTTTCGGGCCATGGGCGACAAGAATCAGTGCCCAGACAGATACAGCGGAGTCGGTGGGAATAACAAAAAAAAACCCTTAACCCCCGGAGCCGGAAGAGGCGGCAAAACCGTTCGAATAATAGCTTCCTGTTCGATTGGATCCAATTTTCCAATCAATTGACGGTTCCGTGTTCTCACTCTCCCCCTCTCTCTCTCTCTCTCTCTCTCTCTCTCTCTCTCACACACACTTTCTTCTCTCTAGAGGTTGGGTGCGGTGTTTGCATGCGTTCGGCTAGTGCCCAAAACAGGGGGTGATTCGCTTGATTTTGCCATTTTTCTGTAAAGGCATCGATCCAGGGTCACGCATCGATCGTTCGGAAAAGCATCCTTTTTGCAGGGGGCCAAGGGGTAGGTGGAAAGGGGTGGGTAAGCTGAACGAGAAAAGACACTGCTTCCTGCTTGCGGAGATGATTATTTGTGCCGAATTGCACGCTTCGAAACCGAGCGCCATGCAGCAGGCTGTGAGAGTTTTGTCCTACCTCAACCCCACCCCTCTCCGCCCTTTTCCTCTTCCCTTTTTTTGCAGATTGCCCTTCATGCTCATGCTCCCCTGCACAAGATGATGACAATATCTTGGGTGGCGCTTGTGAACGTGATTTCATTAAGCAAGCGTTCCATTTTTGCTTTCTGCTCCTTCCCTTCTTGCCACGATTGCCTGTTGGCATTGTGTGGCGGAGGCTCCTGCTAGGGTAGCGTATGCCCGAACGCAAAAGCCATTCCGGCACCTCGGCTGCTGGTTGAAGCGAGTGAAGCAATTTATTATAAAGCTAGCATGCGTCGTCCTTGCCATACGCTTGGCATCGTTTCATTTAACCCATTTCGGCCGGAAGAAGGTTTCACAACCCTGCACGAAGGCCCCCTGAAGGATGGAGTGGGAAAGGGAGGGAGGGGGTGAGGGTGGTGGAGGAGGAGTGACAGGGTGCTGGGGGAGGTGGAAAAGAATTTATGAAGCGTGAAAAACTATGCCGAACGGTGTGCACATGGCCGTGGTGGAATATGACTGTTCGTTAAAGAAAATTGCATACGGCAAGGGACAAAACCAATTCACAGCCGTGCCCGGTGGGTATGCAATCCGCATAACGATATTGCCTGTTTGGCGAATAACAGATTGTCCTGAGACCAATGATTTAAATGAAAAGGCATGTTAGCTGAGGCTGTGCTTTCGGGTTACCTTCCGAGAGCAAACGGAAAGAAACGAAACAGCAAACCATTCGCTTAAAGTAACCCTAACTTATTAAAGTTGCTTATTAAAGTTTTATAAAAGTTACAGCCTTTTGTGGAGTTAAAATTTTGGTAGAATGAATATTTTTTCAAAATGTTTTTTTTTTTGCATTTCACTGCAATATTAAGCAAACAGTTAGCCTGACATTTTATGACTCTCCATTTGGAAACGATTTGTCTAAAAAAATTTCGATAAACTAAAAATTAAAAAAAATACAGTTTTATCCACTGTGACACATATCATCCTGTATTTAATTTTGAATGGGATGGGTGGGATCATTCAGCCACAGAAAAAAATCATTTGTGCCCTGTTTGGATTTGACCCTACAACGGTTGTTGTGCCACCCAGCACGATTATAATTTAGTTATATCGGAACATGAGACAAAAACCTAGCCAAAGAGTTATATGATTACAGGATTATCTTTCCCATTAACATTCCTTTCGGTACAATGGTACAACAAAGGCACTCCAAACAATCATAAAATTTAATTCGCATGCACTGCTTATTGCATGCTTTCAGGGGCAACCCTTATGCAACGACACCAAATCATGCGCCAAAATGTATGCAATTCGGTTTGCAAAATTGTTTTTTTTCGTTTCTTCACCGCTCACAGCGTAAAAAAAACCGAAGCCCGTGCTGCAATAATCAGCTGGGCGCTCGAGAGCATACGAATAAATTTTCCCAGCACAAAACACTAATCTTCAAATTCGCTTACGAGATTAAAATGGATTTGAGCTCTTATCTGGGTCGTTCCGCCCTCAAACGCCGTACTAATCCTCACTAGCCTCACACAAAGCCCCATTCCAAACCGTATTGCCCCCGTGCACTGTCTCGTCCGGTTGAGCGACCGCAAAAGTGCTTCGTTGCTTATAACCACTCGGGTACGAGTAAGCGAGAGAAAATACAAAAAAAAAAGGAAACCAGCCGTCAGAAGGCAGAGAAAGCAATGGCTGAGAAAATATTATAAACTATTAGCCCCTTCCCACTTTGCCTCTCACGCCGCTGCACCACCAAAAGGGGTTTTCTCGCCCGTCAAACCGACCCTTATTAACATACAAATATTTCCTAATGTGGAACCTGTCAAACGGACAAACAGCAGCAAAAAAAAAAAAAGACCGACAGCTGACTGAGTGCCTTTTCTCTGGCAATTGTGACAGAGTTTCGACGCAAAACGCCCGTTCGGCAATCGGGGCACGTCCGTAAACCCCGTCCATGGGTGTCATCCTTCAGCCGGCGCTACACGATCACGTTCACGTGGCCGGGGATAACGGCAGGTTCTTCCGGTTTCAATTGGCTGTAAGGCTGACGCCTTCCTTTTCCCCCCTCACTTCTACCCATCGTTTCGCGAAATGGAAAACGACAGTAATAAAAGAAGATATTTTTCCCTTTATTATTCCCAGGCGTCCCAATCGCTGGCAGGGCGGCCGAACAATCACACCACCTGGCAGAGCGATCTTCCGGTTTAGCCTTCCCTTTCCCCCCATGCTCCTTCCCCATCACACCCCCTTTACGCACCAACAACCCACCATTTCAAGATAAAGTCAATCCCTCGTCATAAGGCGGCACAAAGAAACAGCACAACGTATGATAACGATGGCTGCATGTCGGTTTGTGTGTGTGTGTGTGATTGTAAAACGGATTGGCAAAAGATTGTGTGCCACCGTTTATGCTCAAGATTCACCTTAATCCGTTGATTTTCGACGCGTTTCCCGATTTTCACCATCACCCCGGTTTTCCGTCGACTTTTCCTCTCGGATTGCCGACAACGAGCGGGAAAACAAACTCGATAGATTTGCTCTCATCCGGACCGTTTCGTTGCTTTTTTTTTGCTTTTCTTTTTTCCCCATTGCGGTGGAGGAAATCGGCATGGAAAACCCGTTTGCACTGCGCGTTCACGCTTCCCGCTTAACGCTTTCCGCTTTTCGAAATGCGCTTTAGTTTTTATTTCGCTTTTTTATTTTTATTTATTTCCTGTCTCCTCAGTGCCTGCTGTCGTGTTTGGTGGGCGCTTTCGGAGGGAACCTCCTTTTTTTTCCACTAGGAGCCATAAAATTAGGGAATAAACACCACAGAAATATCTTCACCCGCGCCTTCCGCGTCGCGTTGGTTTGCGCGTAAAATGAAGGAAGCACGGTTTTTGGCAGAGAAGCACAGCCCATTCTGTGATGGGTTTGAGTTTTTGGTGAAGGAATAGTGGAAAAGACAAGGAAAGAAAACATACCAGTCGAACCAATGGCATTAGGTCCTGCTTCGCAATCTTCCTCCCTTCGCAACGCGCTTCTAAGCTTTTGCAGATGGCTGCAGCGGTGGCTAGCGCTCGATCGCGGAAACCTGATAGAAACCATCCATCCCCAAAGCAGGAAACCGTTTTGAAACAAGCACAAAACAGCTCTAAAATTGCCCTCCGTTTCTAAATAGCCGGTACGTGGCATTGGCAAGCAGGTTTTTACTATTGCCACTCTCCCGAAGCCACACGGGCCACCACGATTGGTCGGGAACCCGGGAATTTGTTGCTTCCGGTGAGCCCTAAGGGATTGTGCGGGAGCTTACATTATCGCCCGCATTTACGATTGTATAAGTGTGTTTTGGGGCATGGAAGAGCCGAGAAAATGCCTACCGTAACGCATTTTGATCCTATCTTTACTTGTCTGGCTTGTCGGCACGCTCGTGAGGTGGCTTCGAATTGGTGAAACAAACGTAAACATATTTTAGTTTTATTTTCCTTCAAGTTCAAACCTCAAGCAGCGTACACGAGTTTGCAGCGAGTTTGCGATAATAAGTGCATACCTTCAGGCGCCGTTGTAGTAAACAACCTAATATTATCTATCGTTTTGTCTCAAAGGCACTACGAAAATAAAGAAAAAAATATATGGTCTGTTTTATTACCGCAATAACGGCCAGGCCTTGTTGCAAAAATCTACGATCTTCGCCTGAATATAAAAGCAAATATCTTACACGTATACTGCAGCTAGTATAGCTGTACGGAAATGCAGATGTATTGCATAATTATGGGTAACTATCTTAATCAATTTAATACAAAATCCAACAGTGACCTTAACGATGAAAAAGGAAGGAGATTAGCAGCAAGCGTAAATATTAACACTCACCCTATTTTCAATACGCCTTAAAGTATGCAAACTGCACTTACTTCCTTTTTTTATTCGTTTTCGACAAGAAGCGTTTCGACGGACGATACGCTTTAATATGATTAATGATTTATTGATTTATTTAAATAGATAAAAATTTCAAACAATATCACTAATCTGAGTTTTACGTACCTGTTTGTACCTAGAAGGTGGTTAAATATTGAACAATGGTTAAATATTGTGTTTCATGTGCCGTATTGCTTTAGGCTTCTATATTATATGTACACCAAATGAATACGCATAAATCAACGCAACTGTTTCATTACTGATGTATGAAACAGCTAATGCTTAGGACATTTTAAAATGCAATCCTTTCAAACAACGCCTAAAATTATGCAACAAATGACTTTCTCATTTCTGATCTCTTAGGCAGCACTGATCTCATTTTTTAAAATTATGTTAAGAGTGAGGCTGACTTCTTTTCTATATCTCTTTTTTGTAAGAACATTTGCAAACGCTTTGTAAGCGTAAATCTTTAAAAAAAAACACACATCACCCCACCAAAAGCGGTAAGCCTTTTGCTATCGAACGATTTCGTTTGATCCGTTTACTGGCGCTGTCACTTTTGACAACGCGGTGCGTTCAAAAACTTTTTACCCTCACACATACACGCACCCAATAAACAGGGGAAAAATACAATGTAGCAAGCTGTGTAAAACACACTTTCCAGCAATGCTTCCAGACTTTTGCCAGCAAAAGCCGTCAATCGCATAACCCGCCGCATAGTTGACAGAGTTCGGCGTGCGCCAGCAGAAGTGGACGGGACTGGAGGGAGAGAGAGAGAGAGAGAAAAAAAAACGCTACACTCTATTATCGTCCATCGGTGTGCGATGGTGCAGCACGGACGCTTGAACGCTCGCCATTTCATGTCATAATCTTTGGCACGTTTGAAGTGCACCCACTCGGCAAGTGTTCTCCGCAGACGACATCGTTCCGAGCAAAGATAAGACACGTCACCCGTGCTCATGTTCAGGGAAGAGATGGGAAAAAAAGAAACCATAGTTATAGCCGCCTCCGGTGTGCACTAGCAAAGGAGTGACAGGGGAAAGAGGAAAACGAAAAAAAAACGCACAAACGGCAGCGACGTTGAACGCCGATCGATCGGTTTGCTGCCTTTCGTACCGAAGCACGGCACACCGGACGCTGGGCAGAGATTGTTATTCCTGCGCTCTCGACCGGAAACATCAAAAGTACTGCCCCTGCTATGGACGTGTCTCCCCTGTTTACCCACCGCCTTTAAGGTACGAAGTTTTCGCTTCCGCTCGCCCGGGATAGGCAGCTTGCAGGTGATTTTCCCAACTCGACACGAAAGCTAATAAAACTGTACTAAGCCTTATAGGTACCCCGGTTGTTGCTTTTCAAGCGTTTCTGCAAAATCATGCGAAAAATGTATGAGGAAATGAGGTTTCTAATTTTGTGTTGCTTTTTTTCTTTTTTTTTTTTGTTCCAGGACACGCTCATCTAACCGACTTCAACATCGCTACCCGGCTGCCACCGGACGGCCTGGCCTGCAGCATGTCCGGCACCAAACCGTACATGGCCCCAGAAGTATTTATGTGTGCCTTAGAGGAAATCGGTAAGCGTTTGCCGTTCCTGCTCCCAATAGGGACGGGGGAAGAAAAAAAAAACACAAAATCACCCTTTTTCCGCTTGTAACGTGCACTAATGCTGCTGCAATTAATAATAAACTCTTGCTAGCCGCCCCCTGCAGACAAAAAAAAAACCATCCCAATCTTTCACCGTACTGATGAAGTGATCCCCCGGGTCACTCAGACATTAACAAACTCACCGAACCCGGCGTGGCGATAGAGATAGAGAGATAGAGAGAGAGAGAGAGAGAGAGAGAGGGGGGGGGAAATGCACAACGCACACGTACACATTCCATTTATAAACCCATTTTCCGGCACGAAAAAGGAAGTGAAAGTAAAAAAGCAGCACACAGCGCTCTCTCTCTCTCTCTCTCTCTCTCTCTCTTTCCCTTGCTGGCAGGAAAATTTATCCCGCCAGCAAAGCGCAGATGAAAATGTGTGCCAATAAACCATTAAATTATTCCACATCATTAAATTGAAACTCCGGGGCCTTCCCTTGCCCAAGTCGCCGGCAATTCAGTGAATAAATCAGCTGCCTTGCGAGCGTACCCCGCGTGGGAGAACGCTTCACACACTGTATGCACTCGGGCGAACGGAATGGCGATGAGGAGTGTCTGATTCCGTGGTACAATGAGCTGTATAGTTACAGTGACAGCTCTCTTAGTGCGCAGAGAAAAGACGAACATGCATCCGGCAGGCCGAACGATGGCTGCTACACGGTGTGCATACCTTTCAGGCGAAATTTGTACGTTCTGCAAGAAACTTACTAGCCGAATTCGTGTACAGGAAGCAATGATTTTCTACCTTCAAAACTTCAATTTATACATCTTTTATGACAAAAGGCGTCTCCTTTTTATAACTATCTATGTTATTTAAGAGAAAGAAAAACGCTTCGAGATAGGCATATGGGACCGTTAAAAATGCAAAGTGCTAATTTGTTACCTTGTTCTTCTACGAAAGAAGGTTGTAGGTGACAAAATTGAGTTACTGAGCAGTTTTTAAATCAGTACAGTAGTAAATATCCTCTCCTCGTAGATGCAAATAGGTTTATTTATTTTGCCGTTTGATTTTTTTTATTATATGCAATTAAATTACTCACAAACGCATGTAACGCTTGGTAGATGTAGCAGGCCCGCACACCAACTAACCGCTTCGTTCCACTTTTCGAACGCTTCCCGAACGCAGCCGGCTACAGCTACCCGGTCGACTGGTGGAGCCTCGGTGTGGTCGCCTACGAGCTGCGGAGCGGCGTCCGGCCGTTCGTCGTCCACTCGTCGACACCGCTAGCCGAGGTGAAAAACATAATGAACACGCCACCGCACTACCCGCGCCACTGGAGCGACAACTTTGTCGATCTGCTTTCGAAGGTAAGAGTTTGATCGCTGGTGATAGCATTTAAGAGAGTCTCAGCCATGTTTGCCCAAACCCTCAACAGCTTCTTAACGTGCATCCGGGCGCACGCATCAGCACGCTGAAGGAGCTGCATCTGACGAAGCTACTGCGCGGCACAGACCTCGAACGGGTGCTGGCGAAGCGCACCAACCCACCGTTCAAGCCTTCGAAGGACCATCTCAACTGCGACCCGAGCCTCGAGCTGGAGGAGATGATCGTCGAGACGAAGCCGCTGCACAAGAAGAAGAAGCGGCTGGCGAAGCAGCGCTCGGTGCATCGGGAAAACAACGACCAGCTGCACAGCCCGCTCGACACGCAGCTGCTGAAGGAGTTCCTGGTCTACAACCGCTACAAGGAGCTGAAGCGCAAGGCGATGGAGGCGAAGGAGTCGGAATGGCAGGAGGAGCTCGACCAGGCGATGGCCAACTCGCACGTCTCGAGCCCGGGCGACCGGCCGGCCGACCGCGGTCTGTCCCCGATCAGCGAGCGTACCGAGCAGACGTCCGGTATGAGTAGTGTGGCAGGGTCAACCGATGGTCCACCGCCGCTCGGTGGGTCCCGCTCGGCCGAACCAATCACCACGGCGGCAGTGCCAGTACCGTCGACCGCCGGCCGAACCTCGGATGGCCCGATCGACTACATCGATCGGACACCTTCGCCGAAGAGTAGCATCTAGCAGCAGCCCGAGCAGCATCATCTGCCCGGTTCCGGCGACTCCTGCCACATTATCTGAGCCGGTGCCGCACGTAGCAACTCTAGGACTGTGCTGTACATGTGTGTGAGTGTGCGGCTCCCACCCATTTGGCTTGTGATATAAGGTACGCCGCCGCCGGAAGAGACTGACATCGCCCCACCGCTCGACAAATCGACGCACGCACGCACGCACACACACACACACACACTCATACAAAGAGAAAAGAATAATATGTAGATGGTACGCGTGGATGGTGAGGACGGCTCGGAGAAACCGATCCACGCTGATAAACCAAACCGATTATTAAAGGAAACGCACATTACTGCGCACATTAAAAAAAAACACTTACACACACATTTGCAAAGCATGCATTTAGCTCGTAAGAAAAAAAAAACAAAAAGGTGCTGCCCGTACTGCTATCAATCACACTTCTTTATATTGAAGAGAAAGAGATGGAGACATATAAAAGAGATAAAGAGAGAGAGAGAGAGCGTGAAAGAGAGTGAGAAAGAGATAAAAATAGCGATAGAAATACTTCAAGAAGTCATAGCGTTAAAGTGTACTGTTTAGTGTTGATTCTGTGTTTTTTTAACAAAAACTCCCCCTTCTCTCTCACCTGATTGTTCGCCTACAAGATTAGTTTAAATTACATACACGCATTCATGCATAAACACAATCACTACTTAGCCAGTATTGCCATATATCGAATACATCGTCGTGCTACCTGTCCCTGTCTGTCACCTTTCGCAGACGTATGTACACAATAGCGTATGTACACAAAAACACGCACTGAAGCCACATTTCATTAGCCATGAACTCACCCACACACACACACAAACACACAGACACACACACTTACACGCAAAAGAAAATTTAAATAAATTTAAAAAAAAAAACAGAAGGAAGTAGACATGTATGTTAGTCTGTGAAATACGCTGTGAAATAAAGAAGAGTAATGTGATGCTCCCCCCTAAAAAAAAAGCTTCAACTCAAACGAAACAACGACAGGAAAGCATTTTTCTTTTTTTGAAACGATTACACATGCTAAACACGCAATCGAGAACTTGTACTCTCATTTAGCTGCTGGCTAGCGGGCGGGTAAGTAGTAGTAGTAGCAATGACATTAGACGGGCGTAGTGTTACTTTGTGTTTTGCAATAGTTTTAAATTAAAAAAAGGAACAACGTTTTCACATGCCAGCTGTGCCTATCAACTCTGCACAGTGGGCTCTTTTGGGATTAAAATACGGAATAAAGGGTGTTTGAGCTCATCATTACATCATGCGTTCACTTTGATTTACAGTTGGTAGCTACTAGCTGAAATATTTTTGGCTGAATGTTCGCTAAATTTGTGTATTTCCTATTTAAAAAAAATACTTTTAAGCGTTAAACATCCAGAATTTCATTATGGGTACGATTTAGGCTTTTTATAAACAAAAGGTTTTCAGCTTAGCTGAACCACAATCAGTGTACAGTTTGAATCCCACAAACAGCATGCAATTTGTACAAATAATAAGTTATGAAATTAATCGCGTGCATTTTTTGTGCTGATTGAAGACTTAAATTCACCTATCATATATCAATTGTTGTGACAGCGATTCCCGGTGCTGCTCATCATTGCATTCGGTTTTGAAATTCATGCTGAAATGTTTGACTCTTAGGCACTTTTTTTTAATCTTCTTCATCATATATTTTGTCACTAGAAAAAAAATCAACTATCTCTAGGTCCATGGGAAGGGGAATTTAATTTGTACACTTTTTACAAAGCACAGAAACATTAAGATTCAACATCCCCATACAGGTGAGTAATAATTGAAATTCTTATTTAAAATGTTAGCTAAATGATTTCGGAGTTTGTGAGTGAACGAACAAAACAAAAGATGATGTGATGAAAACTTTAAGAACGACATCAGTTGTTAGTTAAAACGATTTACTTACTTACTTACTTATCGAGTGCTACAACCGCTTCCAGGTCTTGGCCTGCTGCAACAAACTCCGAAAACGCTCACGGTCTCGCGCCGTCGTCTGCCAATCCATTATCCCGGCCTTGATGGCAGACACCTCAGCTTGTGCCTACCACGCCTCCTCTGTCCTAACGATTTACTAATGGAAGATAATTTCAATTTCCGTTAAAATGAGTGAATAATTAAAACTTTTGCTACCAAGCCGGAAACAATCAATGAATTTGTTTTACACTTGAATTGATATGAAAGTTTAAAATTTAATTTGAAAGCAGATATTTTTATTTCAATCTTGTATTCAATATTGTTTTGCCATGCGCGTATAACTAGGAGTCTGAGCATGGTGCCTTCGAGATAAAATTTTGAATCAATTAATCAGTCACCTTTAGAGCTTCCAAAACACTGTTAGTAGCTCTATGCAAAACTGTGACAAGATGCAAACTTTATATTTTCATCGAAATATTAAATCTAAACTAAAACTGTTGGCTTTGCTTCGAGATCATTCAAAGCGAAAATGTATGGTTTGTATGTATGGTAAAAGTACCATTTTCAAACCATTTTTCGACCACTTTTGATCGCCCAATTGCCCATTGTTCGCTCCCATCCTTGGGGAAGCGCACATACCTGTCTGCTCGGTGGCATCGGGTTTCTATTTTTCGCATGTTGGTATTCATTTTTCTTGTGTCATAAGACATTTGCGTGCGCGCTTGTCGTTACCGCTTGTTGTTACCGCACACAACGAGCTCACCCCCAGTGCAGCACGAAAACATTCGCTTATGCATGTTCAGGCTCTTCTCCATTAACACCATCCCATCCTACCCTTTCCGTGTTCTACACATGAACATATCGATTGCACGTTCGTACCGGCGCGCACTTGGGTTTGTGTGGGCTAGACGCAACTCCGCTTCGGTCACAAAGTTGCGCCCGAATGGTATGCAACGCCGCTCACGCCGAGTCGATTTTCACGTTGCACGGGTAAACCAGCAAAGCGAACGTCCGCCAAAACAAGCGCAAAGCTCTTGCTGCCGCTTTCACGGCACTTTTTAATTGAAATACGAAGCGATCGGCCACACACGCTTGCGTATTATATCACATTCGAATGCAAACCAACGGCAATTGCTAGTCCCTGTCCGATGCATACGCGAAGTGAATCTCCACTCGCTGTGGTTTTGCCTTTCGATTGTTGTGTCTGGTTTTGCTCGTGAAACTATCCCGCACGATCTGTTGAGGTACCTGTAAAGCGCAGTCATGCCCTTCTCGTGTGCTTTGATCAGCTTTTAAATTGATTTTGCCTCATTTCCCCCGCCGAGCGGGACTGGGGAACCGGCGTCAATCAAAACGATTCTATCCAGGGAAGCGCAAAAGGCAGAGAGCGATCTCCGGTACCGTGGTCCGGTTGGCAGAGTGTGTTAGTGGCACAAAACTTATTCTACCTCGCTGAATTGTGCAATCCAGCAAAAGATGCCCAGCGCCTGCAACGTATGCAATATGTTTTTATGAATTCGTAATGCGTAACCGTTCAGCATGCTTCATTTGCAACGCCTGCAGCGGCATTTCAATGTACAATTTAGTTCAAATTTGCCAACTGCACAAACTGTGCACCCTTGGGCGTGCGAAGAACCCGAGCTCATCTTGTGGCCAGAAAGGGTTCGACTGAAGGTGATGATTGCGATGAGGTTTCCACCCGCCCCAAACGTTTCACCCCGGATAAGGATCAATCAATTCGCCTAATGCTTTAATTCCATCATGGTATCCTACCCCGTGCGGCCTCACACTTCTAATCAGAGCAGCAGAAACAGGGCAGTCTAGCCTGCTGCTCTAATCAAAGATTACCTTCGGCCCCGAAAAGCTCGCTGCGTCTCTTATCCTTGTGGGTGAGGCCATCGAATGGCAAAGAAGGAGCAACCAATAGATAGAGGAAGTATATAGATACACAGAACGCTAGTTTTAGGACTTTTCTTGGGCGGTAACGGATAGGTACGGGGGCATCTTCACCTAACTGAAGTGGAGTTTGCACAGGCCCTGACATAACCTCAACATGGTCCAATTGAATTTCATCCATTTCATTGGTCGTTGCTGGGTCGGCGGGTTGTCGGTGTGCCAAACCGTCCCGTGTTTGTTTTATCTTCTTTGTCCAACACAACCGCACCCATACACACTGTGCCTTTTGGGTCGACCTTAACCGAGCGCTCGAAGAAGGAAAAAAAAATCGTCCCGGATTGCAGCGATGGAAAGTAAAGCAAACAAGCTGGCCCCGGCGATCGGTTTGCTCTGATTAAAAACGCACCTTTTTGGTTGGACCACTGGCCGATACTGGTTGCGATACTACCCGCCCCGGCAGGAAGATGGATTAGACGTTCTCTCTGCTATTAGCTGACCCGCCACCGACACTGTTTACTTTCTTTACACGAGCTTGAGTAGGGCGAGAGGAGAGGTGGTGATTTTAGGTTTTTGATTAGGAAACGGTTCTACTTTGCCGTAACCAAAATAAACAATCTATCTGTAGAAAAGGATATTTGTGATTGGTTCCGGGGTTTTGTCTTGGAGGGAATCTTAGAAGCCTTAAGAATATTGGTTGTTAGCTGATTATAGTTACATCAATAGATATACAAAACTTTTTGTTGGTCGTCCAAAAAGGGAATATTTAAAAAAAGGTTAAAATGTTTGATAACACTTTTGGTGAGTACTTACTTGCATATCGGGCGCTACAACCGCTTCGCGGTCTTGGCCTGCTGCAACAATCTCCGAAACCGTTCACGGTCTCGCGCCGTCGTCTGCCAGTCCGTTATCCCAGCCTTGATGGCGGACGCCTCAACGCCATCTTCCCACCTCAGTCATCCCACAGCTGTCCATGTGGACGGTCTAAGAGTACTTTACGGTCTGGGTCGTCCGGGTCCATGCGTATAACATGGCCAGCTTAATCCGCTGCACAACGGAAAGATCGTTGTACAGCTCCCACAGCTCGTCGTTGTATCTGCCTCTCCATTGTCCCTCCTCATGTATGGGGCCAACAATCCTCCTGAGCATCTTCCTCTCGAACACGGCTAAGAGGGTTTCGTCAGATTTGGACAAAGTCCATGCGTCAGAGGCATACGTGAGTACTGGAACTATACATGTGCGATATAGTCCCAGCTTCGTCCGTCGCGACAGGTTTTGTGAGGTGAAATGCTTCCTGCTTCCTTGGTAAGGGTTTCTACGAAAAAAACAAAAATACTAATCTGTTACAGTTCCTACGACTGCCAATTATAGAAAGAATTCATCAGAGTCAAATTATTAGTCAAGAACTCTAACGGGATTTGATCAATTTTGGGCTATGGTTGGAAGCCTATATGAAGATCATTCATCCTCCGCATGAACAAAAAGTACCAGAAGCCTTAGAATGACTAAAGTGAGATTTCAAGTTCAAGTATAAGGGTTTTCCTATGCTTAAAGACGTCTTAACTCTCTTTGGTTTATTCATTTACTGTTCAGGATTTACTGTTCAGGAGGACTGATAGACTTGGACTGTGATTGACTCTCATTGAAATAATATTGGGCTGTTAGAATAAATCTTTTTTATCGTCCTAAAACTTGGGACAAGTCGCTGCACTAGGCCAACCTGTTCCCAGGCACACCGTTAAACAGAGACTTGTGGGACGAATAGTTCGTCCTTATTAACAAATCAAAAAGAAACATTTCGGAAGAAGAAAAAACATTGTGACACATATTTCAAAACAATTAAAAACTGAGCCAATGCCATTCCTCAACTAATCTGCATCCGTCATGGCAAGAATCAACCCTAAGTAATCTTCAATCCACCCTACCGTGTCACTGTGACGATGCAAAACATTATCCACGCAACCCTCGCCTGACAGCTTCATCCCAGCAGAAGCAAAAAAAAAATCCCTTCCCGAACGACAATAAATCCAGCCACGACAGACCCCGACCCGGACGCCTGATACGAGAATTCCCATTCTCCTACCCTAGTGGCTGGCAACACTGCCACCGACAGTAGCTCGGAAAACGAACATGCTAATGAACTGACAGCCAGTAGAAAGTCGCTTCTTGCCAAAGTCGATGTCGAGTTTTGCGCCATTATGCAGCCCCGGGACCCGTTGCTTCTTTCCCACCACCCCTGCCCCTGTCCCCCTTACCGAATGGGAAGCGAAAACGAAATTGAAGCGAAAGGTATTTGCTCCTCCCTGTTTCACTGTCACCTGTCTGTGCTCTCCTTTCCTCTTCGAACACGCTCAGAAAGATATCGCCGCCCGGGGAAGCACCGCTGCTGCTGCAGTGCAATATCAAATCGTAATTGTGCGGAAGTAAATTTCAAATCCAGCTCGCCGCCCGTCCTGCGCCATCACGTGCAGCTGCAGGCATAGACACACACACACACACACACACACACACAGAAACACACTAAAAGAAGTGTGCTGAAAGGACGAAAAGAAGTTCGTTAGGCGGTTCCGACACGGAGCGGAGAAGGAATGGGGCAAAAAACTTTAATAATG
>KB671619.1:0-44686 GCA_000349105.1 Anopheles epiroticus
AGATGCAGCGACCTAGGATGAATCACAGTGGAAACAGCCAACGTATCGAGTGTCCAAATTTAACCAGGAAAAGGCGGCTTGTTGTTACCTACCTGCGCAGCAGAGATGTGTTGTGTTTGTCGTGCTTCCGGGCGAGATAGAGCAGCCGCTTGATGAGGGTAATGAAGAGCAGCACGAACAGCACCACGAACAGGGCCTCGATTACGACGAACAGCACAAAACCGAAGGAGTCGGACGCGTGCCACCAGTGGGCCGGCGACTCAACCATCACGTTGTACACGAGCGGTGTCGAGGTGGCACACAGGATGGGCAGAAACCAGCTCAACCCGATGCTGCCCGAGATGCCGGTGGCCAGGTTGGTGGCGGCAATCAGCTTGCGGCTCGGACCGTGCAGCTCCGTTGTCACCAGCACGGTGATGGCGACCAGTGTCGAGGTACTCAGCAGCAGAAAGCCGGACAGCAGTGCCATCACCAGCGCGTACCATTCCTGGAATTGGAAGCGAGAAAAACATTTAAACCGGTTTGCTTTTCGTGGTTGTTTACCTTCGGTGTGGAAGCGGCAGTTCCATTTTCCGACCAAGTCGTTGTGCCGGGCCAAACCGGGGTTCAAACCACAAGCTTTCTTTTCTTGGAAAACTGAATGCAATGCCACACTTCGAATGAGACAGCTTTTAAGGAGAAGATTGATCCCCATTCCATGGGGAGTTTCCTTTGGGAAAGCGTATCGTATTACCTGTTCAGAAACGAGAAAACTCGATGGAGCCATTCCAAAACCGACAACAAATGTCACAGCCCATTTGTCCCAATTAACTGTCATCTTAGCGGCATCCGGGCAGGACTCACGGTAGTCGATAATTTCCTACCGGAACTCTGTAGTTCCGTTCCGTTACTGCACTTTCCCAGCAGACGCTTAGGTACATTAAATTAGCAGCTCATGTACCTTAAGACCTACCGGTAGTGCTCAATTAATTTCTACGTGATTGATGATGAGCTGTGATGCTCTCAGCGCGTCGCCACGGGAATAAGGTTGCGAGTGGTTTTGAACCACTCGCTCTTTGGTTTTGAGTGGTAGTTTGTCGATTAGATGTACAATGGGAAGCCATTCTGAAGTGATATTAGACGGCCACGAAGGCTTAGAATCGAGCAGCGTGTCAATGCAGTTTCTAGGTGTAATGTCCGAGAAGTTCATCAGCGTTCTGAAACAGGCTACCATCATTTGTCATCATCATCCTAGAGCGACACATTCCATGAATCAAGCAGAAGCCTCACAGCGATGCGCTGTGGTCAATATAAGATTCCCAGGAATTTGGTCGCGGTTCAGGCGCGTTTGATGTTTAGCATACAACAAACATTCAAAAGGTACGAATTCCATGAAAGAATTTATTGTAAATTTCCTGCGAAAAAGTGTATATTTCAACTGCTTCTGCATTCCGGCAATGAACCGAGTTTTCCATGAAACGGTGAATAATTTCCACAAAAGTGAAATCGTTCGTAAGGTTGGCCACACGAAACATTGAGCAATGATATTCATCGTTCCATGTTACTGCAGCCGTACACTTAGGAGGGTTAGTTTTGAGAATTAGTTATCAATCAAATAGAAATGAAAATGGCCTGTGTCCAGTCCGTTCGATAGGTCGCTGGAAGGCCGCTGACCACATCGATCAAAGGTACCGGCAATGATGAAGAACATCCGTTCAAAGCTCTCACGCCTATCAATCTGGCTAGTGACACACCTGTCCGAAAGGTTGTACCTTATGATACCGGGGAGAGTAACACACTTCACGTCTATTTAAACGTTATTGCCGGGAAGTTTTGGTATGAAGTAGGACGTTTACTGTATGCCAAAATCACAGGTACACTCGAGCAAGTGCTTTGGAAAATGGGAAAACTTTTTCTCTTCACCAGCATGTACGCGGAACGGGTTTTAATGGCTAGAGGAACCTTAGTAGAGCGAGACGGAGGTAATGTTTTATGGCACAAATTGAGTGAAAACGGTGAAATTATAGGACAAATAAGGAAACGTTATCCTGGAGAGAGGAAAAGCGGAAAAAAGTGTCGATTTAGATGCGTTATATTACATGCCGGAATTGGCTCGGGCGCGGACGTGCACAAAAATTAACATATAAATTGGGCAATTTAATTGAGTGATAATGAAGAGACATTATTTTGGTTTCTCCTTCCAAGGCAATGAAAGGCTGTATCGAAAATGCCCAAAAATCATACGCAATACGGCATGACAATCATGTCGTAAACTTTATCAGATCGGGAGGTGACCTTTAGGTGACAAATGATACTGTATTGGTGGCTAAAAAGTCGTGACATAAATAAATGCTGGTACTTGCTAGCTTTGCAAACGTTTACGAATCATCAGACGTATCTTCCCATGCAGAAAAGAGGAACCGTTTATAAATTCGCAAGAAGTGGCGTAACACAAAAAAAAATAAATCTAGAAAACGCTGCACAGAACAAATTGCGTTCACTTTTCTGAAATTCATAAGCAATATATGTCAGCTGGTGCATGTTCCCCTTTTTTGCTTACCCTACCGTGACGCTTGATATGTGCTTTTGAATCAACATTTTGCTTTCTGTCGTTCAAATAGCAAAAAAATAAAATAATGTTTAGCAAGGAGTTGAGTAAGATCACCCAAGATAAGGATGATGAGATGTCACAAAGATGCAATGCTCTGCGAGGGAAGGAAAGCAAAAAGGGAATATGTTTTTTCTTGCGGTGCGAATCAGAGTGACAGCACGGTGACGTTGGCATGGGGCACGTTCCTGGTCTAACGACAATACGCTTGGGAAAGTATGAAACGTTCAAGCGTTGTAGTGGCATAACGAATGATGCTGCGAAAATTGTGCAATAAACGTGTACAACTGTGCTAAAAAGTGAAACGTGCTCGAACCGTCTATTCGCTTTTGCTGTTTTTAAGAAAGAATGATTTTTTGTGTTTAAATATCAATGATATGAAATTTGAAATAAAAGCAAAAGAGAGGAAAACAAAATCAAAGACAATTCATGTATTGCAGCGGAAAAGAAGGGAATGGTTAAAAAAAGGGTACAAAGGGAAATTCATTCTAAAATCACTGCACAAAATGGATAGTTCATAGAATTTGATGCCGATAGCCTGAAAGTATGCAATTTGCATACAACATAAAATAAGAAGTACATAGAATATCCGCTTCTTTTAAATATAAAGAACATACGTTTAACTTATTTCGTTAAAAGTTATCAGAATTTGAAAAATATTTGATAATGATAATCAAAAAGCAATTACAAAAATATATTATTCGCAATTTAGTAACATAACATAAAATCAAATATCATGCAAACAAGGTCACGAAAAGTTGTTGCAAAATTTTGCAAATGATGATAATTATTTATTTTCATTAATTAATTTTCAACCCGTTAAGAGAAATTCACTCTGTTAAACCCCCAAAGTGAATATTTGATTCACCATTATCCATCCAGCTTGTGGTATGAATCGTGCACAACAATAGGGGCTCTTAAGTGTCTTGCTATCTTTCCTTCAGTTGGATTGGATAACAATAACAAAGAGGTTTTGTGGACACCCCATCTGCAGCACATCGGATGTATCTTTGTCAGAATTGTGCAGTGCAAGTGGTGGCTCTTGTTTGCCTTTGCAGCCAGCGCTGTCTTAAAGGTCTCAAATCGACCTAGCAAATGTTGCAAGAGAATCACCGTTACGGTACAGTGTTTCCTCGTACGAATCGTAAGGATGTTTGCATCCTTGGCGGATAATAAATTAAGTGGAATTTATTGAAGGAATTAATATGTGCAAACCTCCAACTAAGCTGTGGTAACGAACCCGCTTGGTGAGCGATTGGAAGACAAGGGGCACGACGCAGGAAAGACGAATAGACGATTGGATTTTGATGCATGTGCAATGTGGATTCTGGTGCCGTGTGGTGGTTTGCAGAATCCTTAGCTTGCGATTGTCTTATGGAGTGGTTTACATTATTACAGAGAAGTGATTTGTTAGCAGCATGGTGAATATTTTATAAAATGGCAATCTACGTAGCAAACGCGGAAGATGGTGCGGCAAGGGTTGCAATATTATTGACATGTTTATTCGAACGTCGTAGCCAAATGTTGCAAAATAGATGACCATGGGGAAAACCATTTACGATTCAATATTGTCATTGCACAAACACTGTAAAGTTTCTTTTCTGATAAGTTTTCCACAGTTTCATCAGAAAACCTACGTTTACTTATAAAGACGCCTGAAAGTATGCAATTTGCATAGCAAAACTCAACCAGCGGTATGCCACTGCATGGCTTAAATCAGCTCGATAGTTAATGAGCATAAATCTAAAAAATCGATACAACAGATAGGGTATCATAAAGCTTATTCATTACAACCTATGGATTCAACATTATGGCTTACGCATCGTTAATCAATCAGCAAACATGCTTCCTCATTTGGAGAAGAGAGGCGCAATTAATTTTCATTCATAGCACACGACCGAACCCGGAGCAAGGGCAAACGTGCGCAACTGTTGGTAGGTCGTCCCCGTCTGATGAATATTAAATTTTCATCGAACTCAATTTAATATGTCAGAAGGTTTCCTGCTTCTGGGGAAGATAGGGCACAACCATCGGATAGTCTTCGGGGGTTTCCACTTGGATTAGCATGTCAACGGCACCGGCACAGAACGGGGATCGATTTATTGACTGCAGTGGCACTTGAACCGTGACTGCAAGCGAATCCTTAAGTAATTGACTTTCAATCACATTTATGCAACTCACGTGTGTGCTGAGCCCGACTGGAATGTGCGGATGCTGTGATATGTGCGTGAAGGGCTTTAATTTATTTATCTATACCCCGGCTACCAACATCCCTTCCTGTTGCTTTGAGCGTGACAGATAGTTGTGTGTAGTGTTGGCATCTTTCCCAACCACTTTCACCTTCCTGGTGTTATCTAATCAACTCGCTACTGTCCGCTCATTCCGCACAGCAAAGAGACATATTTAATAAGGTTAATTATCCGTTTGAGCGACAGACTGACCGTCTACTGCAGCCGGAAGGCTGACACTGTTTGCCCAAACCCCCGTAGACGGACACTCATAAACGGAATGGTGTGTTGAGATGGTTGGAGGGGAGGATAAGATGCTTTTTGATGGCTTTATCACACCATCCGACATGTCGACGGGAATGGATGGCATCACGATAGAATCGAAAAGATTAAGACGTCAGAGGGCGAAATGGCTGATGGAAGGTTGAGGATAAGAGACGCTCGAAAAATTTCTAATTTCTCACTAATTTCTAGTGGCGTTTTTGGATTAATCATTCCGTATACCGTAAGCAAGGCATTGTGGGGTGGAATTTTGCGTTACATGCTCTTTGTTGATTAGCTGCTGGATTTGATTTTGCGTTGGGACCAGTTTGAGCAGAAATGTGGGCTGCACAGCCAGACATCTTTTGATGGCAATGTTAGAAAAAAAGTGATTTGAATAGTCATTGCAAACAACAACAAAGGTCAATAACATTTATTTCAAATAGAAGGACTTAACAAAGAGCGTGTAAAACTACACAAAAAACCCTTGAAATAAAAAGGAACAAAGTAGGATTAACACAAATTAAAAATAGTTTTCAGTTCATTTCTTAATTTGTTAAAATACTTTTTAATGAACAATATGGTTGATGATGTATGAAAAATATTATTGTAAGTAATAATGACAAATTATATAGTCAAATGAGCATCGAAATTTGTTCAAAACCTTCGCATTTATGCAATACAAGTAAATAATATTTTCCATTCTTGAATGTCAAATGTACTTTTATCTCTTTCTGTTACTGTTTCACAGATTGCATAATATAAAAAAACAGTCTAGTCAATAGTTTAGGCAGGGGTTTTTAGGACTCAGCAAAAGCAGGATTACCGAAAGTAATTTCTACACTGTTCGGATAAAGGGACGACCGGATAAAATGTACACTTATGAGTGTCAAAGAGTTGTCAAAGTGAAAAACGTAGTTTTATTCCTCCTTCAGGAAAAATAAATAAATTCATGAGGTTAATGTACTACCTGTGTAAATAATGTATAAACAAAAGGCAGAGTAACAAGAAACAACCAAAATAATAATTAAATAAATAAAAATTACATGTAATTGAATTTTTTTGGCGTCCTGGAAGCTGTACTGTACTGTACAGCGTGTACTGTACGTGCCACAAGAAAAATGAAAACAATCGTTTAAGTAAAAATTGTACTTTTTGGATGATGATAAAAGTTGCTGGAACGCTTCACCAAAAAAAAGAGGCTTCAATTTCACCGTCTGAAATATGCAATCGACATAACCGTATCGTTGCAAAAGGCAGACACAGAACAGGAACACACACACACACCCACGAGAATGGGTTTAAAACGCATCCATTTGCTCGTATCGTATCGTCGCATGATGAAGCGGTACGATGCAGTGAACACGCTGCCCGTGTGCAACAGGCTTAAATGCCATCGCCGCGGTTCAAACAGCGGCATAAATTATGCCGCACGTTATTTATTTATGAATGCGTGAAACATCATCCGTTATCCGGTATGCCTTCTTCCCGGCTTCTCTCCCCACCATTTCCTGCCAGTACAGTGGCTAGCTGGCCTGTTTTTCAAAGCCATTTTGCAGCAAAGCTCCCGTCGTTTGCGGTCTGTATCTGTCGATAAAAACCCGGTCGTCCATCCAATGGGGGAGGGGGGTTCTGCCTTTTGCCTGGTTGGTTGGCTAGCTGGCTGGCAGACCTTTGACAATAAGCATGCGTTCGTTCTGCACAATCCCCCAAGGAAGTCCGTTGGTCCGGTGGCCACGTGTTGTGACACGTGTGAGAGCATCAGTGTACTATTGAGTGTGTGCATACCGTTTACCATTCGCTTACGGCAGGAAGGTCGATAAAAAGTGGTAGAATAGTTACTCATGAGAGAGGGAGAGAGAGAGAGAGAGAGAGATGGATGGTGGTTGTTTTTGCTGATCTGCGAATTATCTTTCGTCCGGATTGCTGTCCATGTCCCAGAGCCCAGGGGACGAAAAACTGCAAACGGTTACGGTTTACGCGCAGGTTGGTTGGTTATCTAACGGTCATCCACTTCACCACCATAATGTACAAGGATTTTCTGCAAGCGTAACTATTTCGCTTCGCGAGACATCGTTTACATCGATTACATTGGTGGGGGAAAGTGACCGCGGGTTGGTATGCCTGAGTGAGTAAGCTTGTGTTTTTTTATGTGAGATCTTTTTGCAGACACACTCTACCACAGACAGCTAGTGTGCATGACCGTGTAGATATTTACCGGTTGAAAAGCGATTCCATTGCGTTTTAAATGTACTCAAACGCAATTCGCGTCTTCCTTGCGCTGCGAAATTGTTATAAAATGTATGGGCTGCCATGAGCTTTTTCCGATGCATCGGGGTGCAACGAGATGGAAAGCGATTTCCCATCCTGCTACCATTAACTGGTCATCATTAAATATCAACCAATGTATTCGATGACCATGTTGATTGTTTTTTTTTTTATTTAGTAGAAACGTTCAGGCCGTATTGCTTAATTTTTAATAATAATGATAGTTCCAACCATTTTTCATGCGGCTTTCCTTTACATTGGAATGGAAGCTGAAAATTATCCTCGTGCACAATTTACATGTGTATTTGCGGTGCGTGTAATTGTACATCTCTTTTATGCCTTGGTGCAAAACCTGTGAGCTACAATGTAAAGCAGCAGCAAGATATTGATTCGTGTAGTTAAAGTTAAAAGAAACGCCCCGTTTCAGTTCAAAACTTAAGTACATAAAATCTTTATTAAAATCTCATTTTATTCTCATGACTAAAAGGGGAGGAAATCATGCGCTTTCTCAAACGAATAAGCTAATCCTTTATTTGAATGTAGATAGAGAAAATGTAATTCAAATATAATTTCGATACCATTTCCACCCCAGCAGGACCAATGTTTTTTTTTTCTTTTACAATAGTTGTTCCTGTTGGTGATTGTCCTTTTCCGAATCTTATATCGAAGATGATATTTTAATTGCTCTTATGCAGATGGTGGTGGTATTCATACATCCTATCAAATATTAATCAAAAGTTTTTCAAAGATAGAGATAGCCAATCGCAAAATAATTGTTGGCATTTATAAAGCCTTCAACTACAGCATAATAATTCTTCTTTTTTTTCTTGGGTGGCACAGCAACCCAGTAGGGTCAAGGCCTAACCAGAGCTCTAATGTGATTTGGCTCTTTCTGTGACTGAGTGTAGCCATCCATATCAAGATTGTTATTCCCGCTTACGGGGTGCTGTGACTTAGTGTACCCATAGCAGGATAGTAAATCATGCGTACGGGGAGCAGCGTAGGTCCGAATAAGATCGTATAAAACAGGCCTACTCCTGAGACCACCGAGCCGCGCCCATAATATTACTAGATGGAAGAAAACCCCTAAGATGAGGTTATGTATTTCACACGAAGTTAGGAGCGAAAAATCTTTTTTCGCATGATTTAAGCAAAGGATAGCAAACCAGAACGAGGGAACACTTATTTTCGCGTAAAATCCTTGTTACGCATCGCTATTGTGGCATGCGCCTTACAATCGAAGCCAGGCTGGGAAAAATTAAATAGTTAGTAGCAAAAGGAGAAATTGAGTGCATCGTATACTATTCGTTTCCGAACATTAGATCTTCCACACTAGCAAGATAATCCATACGAGACCGTACCCAATGTAATCTCCACCAGACACTATCTAGCACCAAGCGCGTGGTCACTCTCCTCTCCTTGTTACCCGGGCTCGTTCCCTCGCTTCTTCAGACCAAGGTGTTCGACATTTGCAGGATTCCCCTGCCGTCCGCATAGGCTCCCGTAAGCTTATGGCAACTAGCTGGAAGTCAGCCGTGAGGCACGAATTTCTGTCGGGTGAGACTCTGCGGGAAGGAGGCACTTGGTGCAAGATCGTGGTTGGCGGGGTCAGCTTCGCTTTCGACCGTCAGTTAGAAAATACGGAAAATACTGTTCTTTTCAATAATATTTTCTACATATTGTGAATTTTTAAAGGCATTAATAAATAACTAATTGAGCCTTTCACGTACTAAACACGTTTTACTCCAAGGAATATGAAATGAGATCAGCTTCACGGGATGGTTTTCTCTGAGGTTGCAAAAGTTTGAAGAAAATTTTGATTGGCTAGCTCAAGGAAGCAAGAATAAATCTATTTTTTCTTGTATCAGAAACAGTTTAGGAATTCTTTTTGTTTAAAATTAATTATTCAATTGAAAAACATCACTGTCACTAAGCGTATGATATTCAACATTTAAATTATGGCACCATTTCATGAGGTTCACAGTTTCAAAGCATCGGAATATTCCCCTCAAAATATCGCCACTTGCTGGTAGCCGTTCTTCATCACCTTATATTAGTAAAATTACAGTGAAAATAAACCTGACAGAACCTCCCTTTCCACACTCCTCCCGAAGTTTGGAGTACAGCCGGCAACTTGTTGACTTTTGAACGCGCTCATTCAAGGGAAATGCGCTTGCTTTATCGTGACGTGATCTGTGCACACTGTATGAGTTTGCAATTTATGGCAATTCAATGCGAAAATGCATGACCGGGGCATCGAATTTTCCGTACCGTGAATGTTGTGTGCGTGTGGGAGAGCTTGTTCGTGCTCTTCGTGCACTCGGGCGCATTTGGCGCAAAAGGAAGAACACATTATCCTTCCGCTGACGACAAATGTCACGGAAACACTCCGGCGCTGGAAGTTATTCACACTTGAATGCTGTCAAGCGCTGCTGGTGGTGAACGTGGAGAGGTGTGAACGCATTCATTTTCGGGCGATTATGGTTGTTTCACTGTGTCATTGCTAGAAGGGTTGGTGTGGCCGAGGTTGGTTAGGTTGAGTGTGCTAGACTAGCAGGAAGCCGTGCCCTCAGTGGTGGATATATTTTCTGGGAGAGTAATCACTTCGGTTAGAGTGAAGCTTGAGCAGTAATCTAACTTTAATTATGTTTAGGCAACGTTGGTTCTGTTTGGGGGTGTAAAGAAATGAAAGAGATTATATGAGGATAATACACTCACTGAACATGAATAAAGATATTTTATAGTAGAATGTATTTTTTTCGATTTTCAATAAGAATATAGCAACATTTCTGTTTTTTAACGTAAATCATTACATTTTTATTCCAATTTCCTTTATTATTTAAAATTGCCCATTTCGATGGAGACGCCTGGTAGTTTTTAAAATGTTCAGTGAATGTAAATTAGGTGACACCCGTCGTACGAGACGCATTCAGATTGCGTCAGCAATTAAAAACTCTTTCAAAATGTGACAAAATGTGTCACCCAAAGTCACCTAACACGAACGCTATTGATACCAAACCGACCGTTACGTTAAATGAAGAGAGAAGACTTTCGACCCGGAACACATTCTCGTGACATTCTGGCCACCGGTTCCCATCCGTCCGCCCGTAAGGACAACTTCTCAGCCACGGTAGCACAGCGACGACTTTCAGCTTTCTCGAGAGTTTACCATTTCGGCAGCAATCTTCTCCTTCGCAAAAGGTTGAAGGATCGAGCATCGAGGTCATTCACATTAAAGAGTTTCTGCACGATTTGCTGCCACGGTTGGTATGTTGTGGATAATCACTGGGTGGCCGGTGCAGAGATTGCTGAAGGGGGAAAAAAATAAATGCCACAATCAACCGCAAGCCCAGTAAGATGCTTGAGTCGGCCATCGGTTGTCGCTTGAAGCGGTTAGTTCATTTTTTAAAGTAAAAACTTTGCACGTCTAATTGAATTAGGAAAATGATCGGGCGATAAAAGTGGAAAAGTTTGAGCGTCCCCGGACCGTGTCTCATCCAATTTCGTCAACACCGACAGTCGGTACCCGTTGCGGTTTTGGTGTTTTTTTTTTGGTTTTGCTTTGGGATAGCGTGAATGAGTGAAATTTAATCCAGAAACTGGTGCCTGATTGTGAAACGGGTGCATTGGTGTGCTGAGGGCTTTAATTTGCCGAGCGTTGGCAGATAAAGTTATGAAGAGGTGTTGGTGTTGTGTTTAAGATAATGAAAGGTAAGGTTAAATTTGTGCTGTAAATTGAGATGAATATTTAAAATGAAACCAAGTCATATTACAGTATTATGAATTATTCTCATAAAAGCTTTTACAATGTTTTGCGCCTAAAAGTATGCACTGCAAGCAAGGAACGTACAGGTTCAGGTCCATTCCTGTAATTGTACTGAGCGAAACATGAAAATGTTTCTTCTCAAACACAACAATCTCGTGAGTTTGCACCAAAGACAACAGACTCTTGATTAAAATTAAGTAAGTTGAAGGCGACACCACAAAGCAGTTTAAGTAAACGAATCCGAGTTCGAATGATTGGAGAATTCGTATAATTGATTGAAAAAAATAAATAAATCTATTTCATTTCCTTCACAGTAAATTAATTAATCATTGCTAACAGTTGTATACATTAAAATGGACACTTACGTTCCTGTTAATTTAGAATTCTAATGAAAAGAACTCTACTCATTCAATCGCTCCAGATTCATGCCATTCTAATTTATTACCACCTTCCTGCACAAACTCTTGTGCTTCCCATTCTACAATCGTGTCCTAGTCTTGTAAAATACCACCGAGCTAAATGTGTTTCCACGACAGGATCCTAGCTAGTAGAACAAGAAAAGAAGAGAAACCCCTTTTCACAAACCACTTCACATCGACAAGTAAAATAGCTGAGCGGCTACATTGTCTCACTCACCACTAGAAGTCTCACTTTTCGTACCATTCCGTGCATTTGTTCGAAAGAGGCACTGCAACACCTTCTCGAATGAATAAGCCCACTTCAAAAGACGCTCGCCAGTTCCCACAATGCGCACAAGCGCTTGAAAAAGGAAACACCACAAAACAAGAGGCACACAAACGGGTTAGTGCGCCCCCGGACAGGCACATGTCCGTTCTTCATGCCTCCTCCCATCCAGCATGATAAGTGAATTGTTTCGCTTAATTGATTGTAATTTGTTGAAGCAGACGTAGACAATCGTTTCACTGAAGTGGGCCGATAGCAGTGCACTTGAGCGGTGCAATGTTTTCAACCGTGCTGGTTAAATGGCGTACGGGCGGACAGGTCGGTGAAAAAGTGTTCGCAGAAGGTGTAGGAACCTTAAGAACGGGCAAACATGTTTATTAACGAGGCTAAGTGGCACTAAGCAAACATTGTTTGCGTTGCCCACCGCGATGCCGGGATCTTTCCCCGTTCTTCACGTTCTGGCAAAGAAAACAGCTGTCAAACTAATTCCAAGCATGAAATAATGCATGCTGCTGCAGATCCTGCAGTTTACGCTTTTTGTCGCTGTGCCAACCCGGGGGGAGGGGGGGGGGAGGGAATTGTATGCGTGAAGGTGGCACATGAGCAATGGCACTTCACCAGCATACGCCACCCTCGAAGTTTTCGCTTTCAAGAGCGATCCTCTGCACTCTGGTCGCTGGTTGCAGGTTGCCCACTGTCGCAGCACACATGTGCGAAACGGGCAGGCTGGCATGCATTCTAGGCTGCTGCTGCTGCTGCTGCGGTGCAATAACGACGATAACAAAGTTTCTCGTTATTTATAAGCATTTTATTAAACGCCAGTCCGGGAAAGCTTGGGGACCGTTTATGACACAGTCCCAGCAGATCGGTTTACGCTTCTGGCTTGTGCGGTATGTTGGCACATGAGACGGGATGATGAGAGGTGGGATAAACTGCAGACAAGTTTGTCATCCTGCAAAGCCAACCGAAAAAGGGCTGCATAAATTGTACCATCAGCAGCAAGAGCAACACCATAAGCGTGGGAAGACCGACAAGAAACCACTGGATATCAACAGTGGCAATAGTGATTGTAGAAAGCAGTTGAAAGCGTCAGGGATTGGAAACGGAGCTTAGGGAGAGGGGATGATAACTACACACGACAGTCATGTGGCTAACCCGAAAGCTATGCTGTTACAATATATATTTGAAAAGAGTTGCAAATGCGTTCCAAGCCACTTGCAATCATACTTTGAGCATCAAGTTTGTTGTCAACGTCGGAAACACTTGATAGTGTTTGGTGAAAAAGCATGATTAAATTGTATTGAATGTTACGGTTCTGGTGGATTGTTTCAATTACTTTGATAGATGGGCGATAATATTGCTATCAAATATAGTTCTTGAAGCAGAATTACTACACTGCAATGTATAGACTATGACTACGAACATCACTACGTCAAAGTCAAATTGGCGACGGCAGGAGGCGGAGTCTATCTTTGAACCGTTCTGCGGAGATGCCAAAGACGAAAGCATCAAAATATGTTAGGCGCTGAATTCGGCCGACATGCGGGTAATGGGATCCGACCGACCAGCACTAGAACGGAGCAAAGGTTATCGAAGAATATCCCGGCTCCTGAGCGAGTGAGATGATGCAGAAATGTTTACGCGAGACAGACAGGTGAATCATAAAAATTTCTATTGTAGGAAGTTGAGGTACATGTCTTTGTACTGTTGCAATGGGTATAATTTTGATATAGTGGTAGCCGGTTTCATACGGTCATACCCGAAGTTGTATCGCATCCCGTTTGGACCGCTGCCACTCCCGATACGCAGGATTGACTTCCCTGTCATGAATACACTAAGTCACTGCTCCCGGTGCTCAGGATTAAAAATCTTGCTATTAACGAGTGTACTCAGTCACAGAAAACATTCCAAGGACATATGAGTGGTCTGGTAGGCCCTGACCCTACGAGGGTTGTTGTGCCACCCAAGAAGTATTGTTGGTTTTTGTGAGAAGCTTTGCCTTCGAGAGCTTCTGAAGTTATTTCTAAATAGGGTAACAAACACCTGTTAGCTCTGATTGGTTATATTTGAGATATAAAATACATCAAATATTTGTTTTTTAGATTATGATTGTCTATTTTGAAGCTGTACTGATAGTAGAGCTTGAAAAATTATTCTGCTTTTATCAGTGAATAGCGTTAGGCAGCGCTGTGGCAGCAATCAGACAAGACAAACAAACTAGACTCTGTCTGATTGGTGCTCTGTCATTAGTCCGATGTCCGATTGGATTGTCAAACGGTGTGGCAAAAAAAAACGTTACAACAAGCACGTCATTTTTATTGTTTTAATGTTGAGCAACCGCCAGTAGTCAAATATTTATTGCCGACACTGTTTTCAGTTTGAAACATGGAGTTCCTTGAAGAGTATGCTTCAAACTCAGCAATGTGTGCAGTGCTACAAATGCTGCTGAAATGCAGAAGAGTTGGTTATTTATCTATTTTTTTAATTTTTGCCATAAAACTCAACGGAGGCAATTGCCGAGCCATCAAAAGTAAACAAACCAAACCACACAACACACGGCGCCTACGTTTGACGCGTTTAACATCATTGAATACAAGGTATACACACATCACAGGTGTGAATCAGACTTGTCAGACAAAATCAAACTATTTTGTTTTAGAAGCTGTCTGTCTTGTTTGTCTGAAAGTGTCTGACAGTGTGCACTTTCATATAACTTCATACATTTGTTTGAGTCTTACGTCTTGTCTGACTGCTGCCAGAGCGCTGCCTTAGTCTTTTCTTTTGGTACGAAATTTATATACACTGGTTTTCATGTCTTTGTGGTGAATGTCAAAAGTAAGAGAGTGAAGAAGTGAGTGAATTTTCATGATCGTATTAGGCAACAAGTACTAAAGGGTGTAAGGTTGGGTTTCGGGCATGTACTAACTAAGAGGCATTAAACGTGCTTTCTTAAATAATTTGAATTACCACGAAAGGTTACACAGGTTTTCCTGTACTAGAAAAGATTGCTTTATTTTTGTTTATCAAATTTAAAAGAAAGATTGCTTTAGTTTTGTTTATATAAGAAAAGATTGCTTTATTTTTGTTTATCTATTCAGTCTTCTAGAGATGCTTTACACCAATGAACCCGCGTCATGAGGTATCTATCCCAGCTGTGCCATCACCTTCCTCTACAATTGTTTCCACACTAGCTAACCGAAACACATTCTTCCCTTGAGCAATGTATCGACAAAGTTTCGTTCGTGCGCAATTTTACACTTTAATTGCGTGTACGCTCCCTTGAGAAAGATACAAACTCCCTTACAGAAAAAAAAAAAAAATCGGTCAAATTGGCAGCACAGTATATGACCGGGTTGGAAGAGGGCATGGAGGAGGGGGTACTTACCGGCGGAAACAGCTGCAGCAGGCCGAGAATGAATATTGCCATCGCCATCGAGGTGGCGGAACAGAATTGCATTTTTAAAAAGGTCACACAGCACCGCCGCTGGTACAGGATCGGTAGCATGATGGCGAAGGCGATGCACGACTGCAGGAAGCAGCATCCGCAGCTGATCACCACCAGTATCGGCCGGGTAGCAGTCTTTGGTACCGTGGGCTAGAATGGGAAGGAGAGAAGAAAAAAAAAAGCGCATTCATGCGAAATGTAAATGAGTCGCGTTGATGGTTTGGGCTTCCTGTGCGAGCGAGGTGTGTGTGTTTTCCGGTGCGGAACGTAACGATCGAACGTTTCGAAGGTACAAGAGTAGTTTTGTTTGTTTAGAATTACCGGTTTTTCGGTACCTTGGTATTGCTCTGGGGTAGATATGATATTACAGTCGTACTTAGTTCGTTCATTTTTTTTGTTGAGTTTGACTATGTGTGACAATATCATGTGCTACGCTTCTCAGTGGCTCAGTGGAACGGAACGGAATTGCTAACGCTTCGTTGGCACTCTCTACCATACACCTCAGTGGAAAAAAGAAACTAAAAAAAACAGCTCGTTTATAGTTCATGAAAAGGAATGCGTTGTGGAATTTTCGAATGGCACACACGTTGGTACAGTTCCGGAATTTTTGTTGCACACCCGGTTATTCAAACGAACGATTGTTGAGGGAATAGTTGTTTAGCTCGTAGTTTAGTTTGTAGTTGAAAAAGTTGCATCGTTTGCTGGTTGTGGCAAAACCTCAAAGCATTTGTTGCAAATGAAAATGATGTGTCTAAAAGGAAATAAAAATTAAGGCATAATTTTTAAACTTTCTCAAAGCATGCTGGTTCTTCGAATACCGATTTACCAATCTTGTAATGAAAATTATATCCCCGCTCCTAGACTTGTGCTTCTAAAACCCCCAAAAATTGGCTCTAAGAGTAATTTGAAAGCAATTAAAAACTCACTAAACGTTCCTTATTTCCTGACCTTGCAACAATGCCGGTGCAGGATGATAGTGAAGAGGTAGCTATTGGCAGGCTTGATTGAGTGTTATTAATTTTGTACAGTATGAAACGGAACGAAGCTGGCTTCCGTCAAGCGGCGTCCATCCGGAAGGGTTGATGTTGTCGGTAGGATGAAGATAATTTGTATTGAACACAATATTTTGCACACTTTCGGGCTCTTCTCCAGATGCGATGAGAGGAAAAAGGGGCTTTTAAATGTGCCCCGGAAAGAGGGCTGTAATGTAGGACGAAAAAGAAGTTCTCCCCGATACACACACAGGTTGGAAGGAAATTCATCTTGAGGGAACGTTTCGGTGATTAATAGAGAATTCATTAAACTTATGGTTCACTGTTTTTGAAGATTCCGGAAGATGCCCCTTTAATGAGCAAACAAAGCAAAAGAGGCATTTGGGAAAAGGTTTACTATGCAAGGAAATAGCAATATTGCCTGTAATTAAGACTCTTTAAACGATCAATTAAAGTGAGTAGATGGTTTCTTGAGGGAACGATAAGAACGAAGCGTAAACGGCAAACCCTTAGGCAATGGTCTCCGTTCACGCACTTTGAATCAAAACTTTCCCACGAGGGCAGCTATTTAAAGTTACCGAGCTATTTTGTTCTCCCACCGAGCGGCCGGAAGTGCCGGACACAGTGCGCTGGAACGGAACATGGAACAGTGATACAGCCGTAGCAGCAGCAGCAGCAGCACCACAAAACCATAACCTTATCATTTTATTTCACGTAAAAACCAACATAAAAATGGAAATAAACACCAATTCTCCAGAGCACCACTGCTGTTGTTACTGTTCGTTCCGTTCCGTTGTGTGTGTGGTTCCGATGGATTGAATGAATTGGATTAGAGTGGATTCCAGAAAGGAAGGGAGAGAGAGAGAGAGAGGTTCAGTATGGCTTGGCAGGACGTTAAAAATCACCACCACTCGTTGTGCAAATCGGCGACTTTCAATAAAGAAACCGGTCGCTGTCTCGTCGTATCGAAAATTTTATAGCTTTGCAGCATAAATTCCTCAAGCGCGCTCGTATGCCCGGAAGGGAAGGCGGCAACGATGCTGCCAATCGTCGTAAAAAGGAATTTTGTTGAACGCGAAAAGGAAAGAAGCAATCCACAAATCCGGTCCGCCCATCTTTCCTCCCAATCGGGATGTGACTATCGACAAGTGTGTTGCGGCCGTCCCACTTGGCTGCCGAATGTTTGGTCGCGCTGCTGAACTTTTGCGATGGTAAAAAGGTGGAGTGTGGGCCAAGGTGGGTGGAACCGGAGAGAACATTAAAAACTTTGTAACAACGTCGCCAGCGTGACGTGATGGAGCAGTGTGACAATGGACGGATTCTGTCGTCTCGGTACGTCTCCAGCATTGCTGTTGACGAACACGTGTGAGAACGTGAGCAAAATGGCCGTTCTTGAAGCTTCCCAAGCTGGGGAGGCCGGTGGCGATGTCATTAGTGGTGGTTGGTGGAATAAAATTTATGATTTTATATGTTGGCAAAAGAACGATGATCCACAAACTGGCGACGGTAAGACTATTTCTTGTTGAACCATCTCATTCCCAACGTTCGGGAGTGCTTCATATTAGCCGTTCTTCATCTTCATAGTTACCACAAACCATTAGAAAAAAAAAGAAATAAAGATGAGGAGGAAGACATATTGCATAATGTGTTGCGGATAAAACGTTGATACGTTTCCGCTTATAGCCCAGCGAAAAAAAGGGGTATTTTTATCACCACAAACCGAAAAGATTTAATCGAAAAAGAGAGAGGCAAAGGAAGCTTTTACCAGCCAGAAATCATCATCATTTCACTTTTATGCTGATGGTCATCAACGGCTTGGGTGCTGCTTCCGGTTTTGCCGAAGGGATTTTTCTGTTTTCTTCCGTCTACGCAAATGCGATACGCACACGTTAATAATTTATGATAATTGCTCTACCGTGTGTGCTTGTGTGTGTGGGTTTGGCTGCTGGTAACATTACCATACATTTCTGCCCCGGTTCGGACCGGTGCAGAACGGTTACCATAGACCGGGTGCCGGCAAACCCATGCCGGTAGATGATCCTCCTGGGCTGGGAGGAAAGTAGAGAGCGCGCCTACCGAATAGCCCGAAATAAGATTTGCATTTTTTATTAAGCAAAAATGCCGGTCTAGCATGGCACTATGGTGATGGCGAGAGATTCGTTTCCATCCGGCTACTTTTGGGAGATAAATCTTCGCGCTGCAGGCAGAAAAGTGGTGCAAATGGGGAGGTGTGAGGAATGTTTTAGAGGAGCTATTAAATTGTAGAGTAAATAAAGCCATTGGCAAATTGAACACGACAGCGTATAAAGTTTGGGGATTAGCGTTTGTTTTTGAAAGAACCGTAGTGAAATTATACCATTGTTTCAAATATTTCTTAATGTGCCACGATTCTTAATTGGTGACTTTATCGAGCAATATGGCCTGCGCGTTACTATGGAAATGAAAAAGTTTATTGAAAACATTGAAGTAACCGGCATCCTAGTGACTTTTGAGAAGCTTTACAAAAGATTTAACCAATTGATTTAATGAAGACAAAGAACAAAATCGAATTTCAATGATTAAATCTATTTTTTCATTCAGTGAATCAATAGCATCCAAGAAATTTAATCAATTTAAAGGCGATACTGATATGCAAATTCTGAAGTTGATCAAGAAATTTAATACAAGTAATACAGATATTTAACTTTCTAGAGATAAGTAACGTGTTATAAAAAAATAAGAAAGCACCTTCCCCTGACGGTGACTTCGAAAAAATAAGTATGAAAATTTGACTAATTGATCTTGTACAACAAACAACATTTGCAACATTAAAACGACAATCAAACTGCTTTGTAATGATTTTTTAAATGTAACAAAAATATTAGACAATTCATCAATCTAACATAAAAGAAGAAATGTTTCATAGAACAATAATAATGCTCTTAGGCCATTCTTAATTCTTGTCCAATCTCATCTTAGATTATCCAAATATGTTTAACTTCAGCATGTGTATATTGAATACCAGAAGTTACCCTAGTGCTTTCACTTTAGTGACATACTGTATCGAGGTCTACTGGAACTGTCATTCATTTGATCAATAAAACTAATAATTTTACAGAAAAGATTTGGGTTAATGGAATTTATATATTTTATCATGTGTGAGGCACCTGGTTGACGAGCGTCGATGTAGTTGGAATTCCTTTCCGGAAAGTATCCTCATTCGTAGGACCTTTATTACCCGCGTCGAGAGGATCAAGTCTCAGAAAAGTTGTTTTAACCTAGCCACAGGCCTTGACCAATCAATCATGGTGGTGCCAACTAAAAAAAAAGTGATTAATCAAGTACGTCTGGCAGTAGTTACTCGACAGTATATACAGCGTTCGTTGGAATGGAATGTTGGAATGTCTTGTTTGATGTCAGGGATAGCTCTGATTAGGACAGGAAGCCATAATTAGCATGTGACAAAAATATCACGAATCTGAACCGTTTTGATGTCTAACTGATACCATCTAACATGCCATTCGACGTAGATTTGTCTATATGTAGATTGTTTGGGTAATTAATTTGATTTATTTTGGCGTCGAAATATAGATTGAAAACCTTTTTTACACTAGGTGGATGCAAATGGTTTAGCTGATTGTTTAAACCCACAGGATTTCCAGTGTTATTATGCGTACAATTTCTATTAGAAATCGGTAAACGTGTGGAGGAATTTCAATTTATATGCCTTATCGTATGTAAATTGAGTACCCCTGTTGTATAATTGTAACATAACAAGCGATGCAGCCGCTCTCGAAGCAATTGAAAATACAAATGTATTCTGCAATCTTTTCAATCGCTACCACAACGACAGTGTATACCAACGATGCGTACATGTCTCATACAAAATGATGATTTATTTATGTCCTGCACGATTCACCTTGCTGTTCTTCACCACCAAAGCTGCTTAGCAGATGTCTTAGCGTGTGAGAAACAAATATAGAGTGACAACAGAGATAGCGTGAAGCTTCCAGCTACGATCCGATTCCTTTACGGTCGCGTAATCCCTTACTGCTGCTGCGTAGGTACTGCTAGAGAATAGGTTTCTATTTATCCTGCTACTGTTGCACAACGGAAACCGAGGCACGTTTTGCGTGACAGACGGGCTCTCCACGACTACCATCAAGCAATGGTCCAATGGTATATTCAACCGACCGTTTCCGTAACGCAATGCGTGAAACAGATGCTGAGCGGGTAGCATATTTTGTCTAGCATAATCAACTCAGTGCCATTTGAATCTATTTTCCATTTTTCGACGTAAATCTCACCCGCACCCCAATAACAGGCGGAGCTGCTGACGTCTTGCGAACGGATGATGCTTCTAAAGCTTTCTCAGCTCAGCTTGGGGAACCTAGGAAATGGCTGATGCGTAGGGTAAAAGGTTTAGCAAAAAAAAAAACGCTTTCTCACACACACACACACTCAGGGCAGATAGCTCTTTCGCCAAACCGCCTGCCGACTCCGGATGAGCAACCGGCCCACATCGCTCATTCTCTCGGTTTCTCCCGCTCCCCAGAAGCGCATCATCAAGCTGTAGGTGCCGTTTTCAATTTTTATCTACCAAAAACCGAAAAGCTTTCGTCCCATTGTGTCTGCCTCGCGCCGCCGTACGTTCCTCCCTTTTGTTTCGGTTCACATCCGAAATGGTGCGAAATGGTCCAAGGGAAGCCATTTGGAGCGTTTTAAGCGTTGCGGTTTCTTATCCAGCATTTGAATGCCTGCAGTGTGAGCAAATTGGACACGGAATGTGTTCTGATGGTGCCTTAAGTATCATTAAACTGAATCAAATGAGAATTTATTGTTTTCCAGTGAAGTAATTCCGGTTTCATTCACATTTTCCTCCACGCAGCCAGCGCCTGGGGAGGACGATGCTGAGGGATTGGGATTTGGTGCGGGTGAAGGGGCACAGGGGGCAAGTTGATGGTAAACTTAGACTTCGTGAGCATTGTGAGCTTATTTCTTACAGGATAACCAGCAGGATGGCTTGATGACACTTGAAGGAGTTTCGGAAATCTTACAAGTACCGGTAAGATGAGAAAAATCATGTACGAGGATCATGTGCTGTGATATAAACGACTTGGGATAAAGCTTTTGATTATTGGTGAGCAATGTGCTGCATGTGGGTGGTAAGTAGAGTTGAAAAATCTTAAAATAGGCCTTGAGTAAGATTTTAATGATTGTCAAGAGCTTCTAAAAGCCAGATCCACATTGACATTGTGGCACACATTGCAAGCGAGATTGAAAACTGTCAGCATTTCAGTACTGTCACTTTTCTCAAAAATTGTCTAGCAAAGACGAAAAGTTAAGCGTGAACATCTGATAATCGTTGAGAACTTTTATGAATGTTTTCAAACCTTATTCAAAAATTAAAATTTTATAACTAGTTTTGAGAAACATGAATTTTTATGTTTTTCCGATTTTTCTATATCTTTGCTCCAAAAATAGTCTGCCGAATTTCATCACGTCCAGATTGAGCGCTACTGCAACTGCCGAAATAAATGTCAAAATGGTTTACTCATTTGAAGCAAGGTCTATAAAGGATAGCAGGTCAATGCATAACTCATTTGTAGCTATCCATTTTCTCTCAGGGTTTGACAGCTTCCTCAAAAATTGTTAACAAACAAAAGAGCACCGCGAGGGCATGAGATTACGGCTTTTGTGAACATTTAATTCGATAATTGCCACATCAGTCGAATTTGGGTGAAGCCTTGGGTTAACCCCTAGCCGTATTACCCGTATACGGGTTATCGGGACCTTCAAAAATGTATAATCCACATGGTAACTCTAACGATTTCACACGCGGCCACAAAATCTAATGTCTGCTCAGAAGCAATTTTGACCATCAACTAAAGATTTGTGATCAATAGAATGTATGGCATATTTTTGTATAGCTTTGTTGAAATAAAAAAAAAACGATTTTCAATAACTACCATATAAACTCAGGGGTAGCTAGTGGAAATATGACTCACGTTTAACGACTCTAATTTTATGCAGCTCAAGTTGGTTTGAAGTACTATCACTAGAAGCATAAGCTACCAATACTATAGGCGAGAAACATGGAGTTATATTCCTAATTTCTACGCAAAATCGTCTCTATGAATGCAGGCAAATAGCCTGCACCAATATTGGTACATTTACACCCTGTGTGTCTAGGAAGAAACGATCAAACTACCAACTGTTAAGCTGCCAAACAATTGAACTCATTGCAACCACATGAGCTGCTAGCAAAACTCCCTCAAGGGTTTCGGTGCAATTTAGGAACATTCTTCAAAGTCTCGCTCGCCTTTGGCCCGTCATTGGGAGGGAAGATTTTGGCATTCCAAGACGCCTCCAGATTCCACGTTGCCTCGCAATCGCTGGAGTACATTGTGGAGTGCAATGATTTATCATTTGTCTGTGCTTTTTGAGGGTGTCTGTTCTCCCCATATGCTATATCCCTAGATGGGATGCAATTTCGCAAACAATACTGGAGTGTCCATCGTTGTCGTGGGTAGAACTAAAATTCTCTCATGTACCAATGACTTCTTTTCCTCCGAAAAGACTACCACATAAATGCACTTGACATCAAATGTATTGCTGCCACATCATCCATGGTGACTATGGTGTAGTTTGGTACCGCTTTGGTAAAAAAGTTGTGAATGGGCAATAACCTTTCCCTCTTTTCATTCTCTTTCCGAAGGACTTTTGTACAAGGGAAGCCAATGGTTCAAACGGTTAGTCTGCTATAGCTCATTGACCTTTACATTGCAGGAGGAGATTGAAATAACGAGTTGTGTGAGAACGGGTGGGAAAAACGTTTCAAGACAGTGGGCTAGAAATGTTTTGCTTTCGGAATGATAATACTCACGTTATAGTTCTTCTTGGCGAGTAGCACCACAAACGTGCCCGACAATGGGCAGATGCAGCGGGTGATGTTCTCCAGCAGGTTCTCGGTGATGCACAGATCGGTCCGCCACGTCGGTTCGAACGTCGCCTTTGAGTCGTAGCTACGGAATGGTAAGCGTTGTAGAGCGAGAGAGAGAGAGAGAGAGCAAAGACATGACACAGGCATTAATGGTTGAGTATCTGTCTGTCGGTGAGTGAATCAGTCTCAGAAGACAGCAAACCGATTGCTCCCTCTTCGCTGAAAGCACACAAATCCTCCGATGTTATAGGCGAAGCTGAAGAAAGTCGTCATCGAATCTTTGATCATGTAGATTGATTGTACGTACTCGAGCCCGTGCAAGTTGTGCCGTTTTCGTCTCCGTAGCGTACGAGTGAGGAAATTTTAAGACGGCTTACAATGGAAATAGGTTTTCGGGTTTAATTCTGGCAGATGGGAAATCGAGCTTGGAAAACAGGTCGAGCTAGAAAGGCTCACGGTCTGGCAGTAGAAATTTAGGCAAGATGCATTCGAGCCCCTGAGCTTTCACCGGTGGAATCATTTCATAACGAAATTTTAATCGTTCCTTTCACCGGTGAGAGCTATTCTTGAATGTGAAGTTGACTATTATTATGAGAATTCGTGCCGTTTCACTGTGGTAAGACTCTTATTAGAAGGAAGTATCCTTCGAGAAAATGGGCATGAAATGGTTGGAATTAACATTATTTCATATTTTCAAATTTCATACAAATAGGTGGAAACAATGCAATGCTTTTACCATCTTTTAGTTTTAGACAATTTACCTACAAAAAAGTTAGTTAAGGGTTCATCGAGTCGCATAAGAACATTAGTACAACCTTTCGATAAAATTCCAGAACAGGGTTTAATATATACATTACATAAGTAAGCTTATTAAGTTTGAAAAGTGAAAAGAAACAAGTGTTGCATGTTTAAATATGATTTCAATAAGGTTTAATGAACGATATTTAAAAAGAATAATCAATACATGGTTTTCTCTAGGATAGGACAGAATTCTAAAGTTGTCAAGTAACTTTCATTTGATTAAGTAAAATCAATCTAAAGTTGTCTCTTTAATCAGTTTAATTAGTTGATGCAAAATTTGCTTGTCCTCAACGCATCATCCTCTTGAAAGGCAAATGCTATTTGTTTGTGTAATGGATTAACTGCTAACATTGTTTAAGCTCACACAGGCCTATCAGTAGACTTAAACTAACAAAATATCCCTCCTCAATTTTTCCTTAACAACCATCTTACCAATCCCTTTGTTTCTTCAGGCACAGGTTTTCCTTTGCCTTTAAAGCCGTAGTGTGGTTAGGTTCTTGACGTACCAAACAGACAGCCACATCTAATGTGTGTGTTTTGTTCGTTTTTGCGTTCACTTTCATAACCGCAGCAGACCTTGATTTTGCTCTGTTTTTCCACGCGCTCGCTACCTGACGTACCAGTGACTGGCTATTGACGTTACTTTACTCCTTTTGTTACGTGCTTTCTTGAAGGGAGTAAAAAAAACCGGTTTAATATTGGCTTTGTTGGTCGTAAATCACGTGTAAATCGTAACAAAATTGCCAACCGAGACGGTGAACGAAGAAAAACACAGTTCAAAGCTCGATTTTTAACGGACTGAGTCAACCGATGGCTTGTGATTGTTAAATTTTAATGACGGTTTTACAAAAAAAAAACAATAATTGTGGTATCTTGAGTGAGAGTGTATGAAAAATAGAAAAAAAGTTATCAAACGTGACTTAGAGAAAGTGTACCAAAAGTGCAAAGCCACAAAGGCGCTTCGACGTGAGAGCGAATATTTCGTAGCAAATGTCGTTACAATCATACGCCAATGATGAATGCTCCAACATGATTATGATTTAAAACATTCACTCATTCGCTTCACATTGCGTTGCTTCAGGTGTTTGATTGAAAGGTTCATGCTAGTCTCCCATCGCTCAGTCCCGGTTATTGGCACTTACCCACACAGGGGAATCCATTCGCTGGTGGGTGAGTTTTCGTGCTGAAAAACAATTTCCACGTGGGCTGCCTCGAGCGGCACGTGTAGCGGTTGGTTAGCCTCGCTGCCGGTGCGGTTCGCATAGTACAGCCAGCTCGAGATGATTTTCGACGCCGGGATGTAGTCGATGTCGGTGCCGAAGCTGCGTTTCGCGGGCGTAAAAATAATGAGGTTAAAATAGAGACGGTTTAGATGGTTAAGGTTATTTTTAAAATATCAAATCATTTCTTTTAAGATAGTAAGTTAGGCTAACAATAGAGAGGAAAAAGTTATGCGGGCAACGTTCACTAAGTGGCTATAGCGGTAGGTGCGTTTCCGGAAAGTACGAAAAAGGAAATTGCCTGGGCAACCGGGTATGAGCCCACGTAACCCACGTCGACGATGTCCAGCTGGGCATTGGATGCGTATTTTCCATCCTTTCGTCTGCAGCACAGCGAGACATCTCCCACAAATCACGTCAGGGGATTCGCCTATTTTTAAATCGATTTCCTACCATGCCCTGTAACGAAGCTTGTTCGATTGTTAGAAAGCAATGAAGCCTTATACACGGAGAGTGATTGAATTTATGTGTCGGACAAGTTGTTTGACTATCATCAAAACATCTTCTTCTAGGAGCAAAACTTGTATCGAACATTCTATAAGCTAAATAACGTTTATCTATTTTATACCTATCCTCTTAAATGAAATTGATATTTCACTACGGATAGCGAGAAAACTTGGAGTGCACAAAAATCCCGAAACCGTGCCCCTTATCGAACGTCACCGCTTGAAAAGACTCAATTATGCAAAACGTGGCTGCCGTGCACCGTACCTGTTTTTGGCGAAATAGAAGCGCGGCAGGAAGCTGGTAAGATTTTTGTACGATATCACCGTCACCAGCACGGTACCGTTCGCCACAATGTCCTGCAGTGAAGCGGACCGATCCATTTCCATGTACAGCTGGTCGGAGTACAGTTGATCGCTGGAATTTGATTGGTAAAAAAAAATAAAATAAAATAAAATTAGAATACAAAATGTTTGGAGTTTTTCCATTTTTAAAACAATTGTAAAAGCTATGTGTAGGTCGTTGCACAATCAAGCATAAAGTACAGTAGTGAGGGGAAAAGTAAATATATTTATGCACATTTTAAATCAGTGTTATGGTTTGTTGGTCACTGGAAAAATTTAGACAACCGAAAAGTGATAGCAATGAGTTCTAGAAGATATATATTTTTCTGTTAGTCAGTATCAGATATGTGTTTTAAAACTCTAAAACCAACCATTCAAATCAAACGAAGAAGGTCAGATGTAGTTAACGACAAACCCTACAATGATCATAGCAAAATATAACTCGGGCTTTCCATCAAACACAGGTCGATCATGGGACTCGAACGGCAAGAAAGCTTGCTTAAAAAGCTTCATTGGTATCATTACTGTGTTCGAGCTGCCGCTCGACCAATCACAGTAGCCATCGAATGACGAGCAACAAATTTCTTGTTTATGCTTGTCAAAGTGTGGTTACATACTTCGAACACAATTACTTACCTCTTTACTTTAAAAATCTAACAGAAACTTTCACTTATATTTGAAGATAATTTTGCTTACTTTTACAACATTATGAATATTTTCAAGCTTTCTGCTGCAATAATTTTATTTGCATTGTATATGTTTTAAACCCGGTTTGACAACTGAAAAAGTTCAAAAAACCGATGTTATATTCGTCGATTCGACTGCCTGTCGAGTCTCATGATCAAGCTGATAGATATCGATATCTGCTACTGAATTCGCTGTAATATTACTTTGGGGATATCCACGACTAGCTCATTAAACTTTTTTTTTAAATTAATAAGTGTGATTTTGTAGTTAAATAACGAATGATTTGAATTTTTGTTTTGTTCTCTCGAGGGTACCATATGAGCTGGATGTGTTAAAGTAATTTAAATAAATTATTAAAACAAAATCAATAGAAACTTTAAAAAAGATGTATAAACAGCTTTTTTTCTTCAGCCCTCTCATCGATAAGAAAAGATTAACAGGAATACGATAATGAAGTGTGACTCAGCGCGGCGCTTTTACTCACCCATAAATTTGAAGATTAAATGGCAGCCCCTTGACCGTTTCCGTGTACAGGTAGAACGAGTTCAGCTGATGGGTGGCGGTCGTGGAGGCGGCATGCTTAACGCCCGAACCGGCGGCGGGCCCGAGCGCCGACGACGAGGACGACGAAATCGGTGCGGCCATCGTCGTTTCATGGTTGAGGGCGGCTGCCTGTACCAGGTCCTGCAGTTGCTTGATTTGCTGTACGCCGAAAAGGAAGCAGAAAAATCACGTGAAAAAAGGGCAGAGAACGACACGCACGGGCACGTAAAAGCCATGGCAGGAAGGAAATTAGGAAAATTTTCCAATTGACTTTGATTGTGTGCAAATTAATGCTTTCGCGATGGTTGGCTCGGTTTTTTCCGATCGGTGCGCGATGGTCGGGGTCATTCCAAAAACACCGCATCAGTGAAATGATTCAGATAGACGTAGAATCGCCTGTCGATGCGCGTGCAAATTATACCGCACAGCAATGGACTGTGGAAACGGTTTATCGGTTGCCTTTGGTATGATAAATTTCCCTGATTGATGTTAGGATGGTTATGGTTCGATGAGCTTTCCAGACGGGCAAAGCCACCGAACCATCGAACTGTTCTAATTGATCGTTTTAGAGCGCTTTGTAATGAAGGACAGAAAGAGGAAATGCCCGTTCTGTTTGGGTAGTAAAAATGCTTTCCCTCCCTCGATCTACTACAGCGGCAGAAGAAATGCTGCTTTTCCCAACTGAATTTGTGCTAGAATTAATTCAATCAATTCATGGCGATGGTTTCACAGGCAGACTGATGACACCATTTCCCAACCGGAGAGCCAACTAGAGACTAAGGAAACGATTCTCAAACGCCCCATACCAACCTGTTGACTGTTGAGCGACGCTTTGTTCTGCATAACGACATCGACGATGCGGAGCATGATGTCCGAGGCGATTTCCTGCTCGTGGCGCGTCCCGGTCGCCTCGATGTAACTGAACACCTAGTTATTTTGCAGGTATGTAGGTGTGTGTGTGTGTGAGCGTGTGAGGGAGAAAAGAGGGATACAAACGGAATCAATATTTATTATAAATTTCCCAATCAGATGATGCATCTGTCAGTCGATGGGCAAGTGTCGGGTGATGACGGAGGGACAGGATGGCGCTCGTTGGCTTTATGCATTATGCTGCTGCGTGTGTGTTTCTAATTTATGGTTTAGATTGTGCTGTGTATTGATGCGGGTTGATAATCAAACACAATTACCGTTTGATTAGAATCAATATTCGCTACCATTCGTTAGCTGAAAACGTGATGTGTGCGGTAATAATTCAAGGCATGAAATTTAACCCACTTTCCATTTATATGAAGTATTGCAGTACAAAGATCCATTGTAAAACCAATTCATTATACTTTGAGATTATAATAATTTCTGGTCTGAACAAATTCCATATCAATCTAGAAAAAAACGCATTGAATTTGATTAAAAAGCGTAAAGAGATCAAAACCAAAGAACAAAGTTGCCAGAGCAGTCAATAACTCGAGGCCACAAAGTTGAAACTGTACGTAAAGCAACATAGCGAATGATAAGACAAGTACAAAGCAAAGCTTCGTTAGGCAGGGAAATACTTCTGGAACAACAATCTTCTTTCATCGCCAAAAAAAAAACGCCACCCAGTCCGAAAGTTTCCCGCTGCTGAAGCTTTGCGCCTCCGGTTTCGGCACCGGACACGAAGAAAACGCGGTGTGCAATTAAATTTTCCTATAAATTATTCACTCACCATAAAACTTATGAATATTTAAAGCGCGTTTGTGGAGTGCTGCGTTCCGGTTCGGGGTGAGTATTTTCGCTTTTATGTTTTTATCTGTACCGCCCAAACCGAGCTGACCCGGCTTCCGGCTTTTCGGGGTGCTTTATCCAACCAACTGAAGCAGCTACCGGTTACAATTTGGTAGCAGCGTTTGAGTGCTAGCACTAGGTAGTGGAAGGAACGCAAGTCCCCAAGCGGGAAGCTTTCGCTTCTTGTTTTCCGGTTATTTCAATTCAACCGTGTACAAACATCCACTTGAGGGAGCCGGAGAGTGGCTTGCGTCCGACAATGACCTTCCGAGCGGTGTGAGGGAAAACGCGCAAAAACAAATGAAAACCAGCTGACCCGCTGTCGGCGTGATTATGGTGTGAGTTTGTTTTTTTTTGTGTTGGTTCAAAGAGTTTTGGATTTTTTTTCGGGTTGGAAGATTAAAAAAAGAAAGCCGAATAATCGTCGTCGTTTGCATGTCCGCGCGTTGTTCCAGTAACAGTTGCAGCCGAAATGGATTTGCGGGTGGATTAGGGGAAGTCCTTGGGCCGAATCACTCGCTGGGAGCAGATGGAACATGTTGGTTAAAGTTAAATAAATTAAAGTAATAAGCTTGCACAACAGAACAAAGAAGATATCGCTCATATCGCGTACTAATCCCACGAGGATGAGCCCAGCAGGAACGCGGATGAACAGAGCAAACGTTCGGTGGTGTACGTGAATACATTTAATAAGCTCCTGCTGCTTTGGCACAGCAGAACTGTTTCAGTGTTTCGCCCCTTTTTCGTTACTTCTACCTTTCTTGGTACAAAAAAAGAAGCTCCTAAAAATAAAATAACACAAAAATACACGCGAGCAAACTATCTTCCAGTGGCTTAAGCAAATGCTTTGCATAGCAGCAGGCGCTTTCACGGGTTAGTAAGTAGTTCCTTGCATAACTGCAGGCGCTTTAAGGGCTGCTACCAAAACTACGAAGCAGCTCCCTGACAAGGTCGTGATGAATGGTTAGTTTTTGTTTCGTTCGCTGTGTCCGAGTTTTTGGTGGGGTTGCATTGAGTGTCCTGCTCGTGTTGTTTCTTCCGTTGGTTTGAACAAAATTCCGTCTGCCGCGGTGAGAGGCATTTATTTTCCATGAAAGTGTAAGGTGGGGGAATTTAGCAAATTTTTAACACACAAAATATAACTTACCTCTTGCAGCAGTGCCAGCAGCACGCCACCCTCGCCGGGCAGAAAGGTGGCCGCGTGGGTCGTGGCAAACTTTAAGCACGACTGCAGCACATTGGACCCATTGGTTTTCTGGTAACCGTACGTTAGCCCGCGAAACTGTGAACGATGGCGAGCGGTGCGGTTGGAGGGATGTTCCACCACAGCAATGCGTTGTGAACCGCAGATGGAATTGGTTCATGTCCATTTTCATCCACCGCAGGAACGTTCAGCGGGTAGAAATGGAATGAAAAAGAAGAAGAATAGAAAGGAATTTAGTTTAGTTTCAATAGGAAAAAAAAAATGCAAGCAGCACGCAATCCATAAAAAAGCGCCCAGTGAATAGAGCTAAATACAGTTGCACTGTTTGTTTGTTTTTTTGCAACGTGTCACAGCATAAAACCGGGTGAGGCCTATCGCGGATGGTGAATCGTGCACATATTTAAAAGGGTTCTCACGGCAGTAAAGTTTCCAGTGCGTCACACGCCAGCGTTACGTTGTGGTGCAGTGGGCGTAGGGGATTAAATTTCTGTACATTTTTTCTCATCATCTATCTCCGCAGGTCCAGGACCATCCAGAACCATCGTCCATCAACTGGAGCACAGAGTTTCTCGATTTTGTGGTTGGTGTTTTCTATGGGTTTACAACGTTACATGATTTCTATGCGCGTATTCTGTGGCACTCTAGCCGCAATTCCAACGCAGAAAAAAGTTTCTTCTTTGAAAATGCAGTATATGGTCTGCAAACAAGAGAGGCCTACTGTGTGTTGTGGCCTTAGTACCCATCGACGACCGTGGGCATATCCTTGAATGGCAAAACTATTCTTCAAACGGTCATGCTGTTACCGTAACTTTCACAGTTCCATTCCACTCATGATATGTTACAAAAGCTAGTTTGAAAATAACATCGTTTATTTGCAGATCCCCTATTCATAAACCGATATGTTATTCTACTCTCGCTCTAGTCACCCACTGACAGGTAATTATCGATATTAGAGCCAGAACTAAACGTTGCACGGCTGCAGGGGCTTGTCACTGCAACAACGATAACTAATGAGATAACACTGTGCGATTTGGTGCGAGCAGATGTAATGTGCGGTCTGTGTCGTTCCAGTGTTTGATAACCGATGAGAAGGCGGTTGTTCCACATTTGTGGTTTTGTATATAAATCGTGGATAATGGTTGAGTTGCACAATAACGTTTTAGTTTACAGAGCATGTTGTAGGGTGCGTTTTGATCGAAAACGAGAGAATAGAATTGTAAATAAAACCGAACAGATATCGGAAATTGATGTCACACGTCGCAGGTGGGACCAATTAACGCTGTAGATTAGATGCGATAGCTGAAAAGCTATGTGTTTTAAATTTAATTAGATTAAAATGGTCGTGCTTTATCAGTGGACGCATATTTCAGATCACCAAAGTGAGTAAATATGTTTACAAAAGGTCAAGCAAAGTAAAATAATGTTTTGTCACGCTATTATTTACAAAGCGCCAATAAAATGGTTAGGATGAAATTGGTATGATCTCGTAAAAACCAACACTTTAGGCTTATTCGCTTACTGGCGTAAGCACAAAAAAGGCTTCTCTGGCCTTACTTTCGAACTTATTTCGAAGCGCTGAGCTCACAGAAAACGCATCGTCTCATGTGTCACACTCTAACTCGTCTTTCACCGGCTTGAACCACAACATAACACTCATCGCCGTTTATCGTCTATCGTGTCTGGCGGTTGTTGCTCGTCTCAAGCAATAAGTGTGTGCGAAAAAAAAGAAGCGTAGAAAAAGAAAGGTCTAGGTCTATCTTGGAGTTTCATTTTTTTCTTGCTCCCCAGACGATGTCTCCAATTTCGCTTATCCCTTTTTGACGAAATGCTGGTCGACGAAACGTTTTGTTAGTAAATTTCACCCTACTCGTGGTACGTTTGGTTGTTGTTTTTGTTGAGCTGATTCCGTTCGGCACTCAGTGATGATGATCGGTATCGGTAGCTGGTCGATTTGTTCTTTCGGAAAATATGATAATGACATTGATTCGTGTTTTTTTTTTTCGGTGGTTGTTACTACGCACCGGATTATGGTGGTGGACCGGAAACGCGTCAATGGAAGGGGTTTTTATTTGGGTTTACGTTGATGACGGGGTCGTCTTGCTTCAGTCCTGTCGTCGTTTCTTTTTATCCGTTTCTTGCCCAATGTGTGTTTTGAAAACGATGACACAGCAAACGGAAATTTCGTATCCGATTCGTTTGGGAGGTATTTCACGGACTCGAACCGAATTGAAATGGTATTCTGATGAGACGAGCAGTGCGGTTTTCGGGCAAGCGATACGGGGTTACTGCTTGGAAATGTTACTTCGTTTCAGTTTAAAACAGTGAATGACTTTTCAGCGTCGCACCGTACGCAATATTGGGATTGGTTGGGAGAATTAAATGACTGCAAAATGATCTAGAATGGGAGTGGCTGTCGCAAGAAAATGGAAACGTTTTTGAAACGTTTTGATAGTTAACAACGAACGTTTTAATTTTTTACAGGTAAATGCATATTTTAAATTCGAATAAAATATCTTATTTTTTGTTATTTGCTATTCAACGTGCTTAGTTTTCTTTACTGCTTTGTGTATTAAGTGAAATAAGGTGAATTGAGGAAATGAATAAGCTTCAACAAAGTATAAAACTAGTACAATTTTTAAACAGGTTTACAATCCTCTGTATGTTCCAAATGTTTTCTATTTTCGTAGCATCGCCAATAGTAAGCCTTACTCACCTCATTGGTAATCTCGATCACCTCCTCCGGCACACAGTCGGAAAAATCGGGCACCAACCATTCCGGCCGTCCAAAGTCACGCTGCTCACAGATGCGACTCGCCAGCCCCGTCCCCCGTTTGGGACAGTCAGCCAACACGGCCGGTCCGCTAGCACTGGCTGGCCAGCTAACGCCGAAATCATCACTCTGCGGACAGAGCGTAACCGTGCCCGGCTCGACCACCGTCACATGCACACTCCTCGACACGGGCGCCACCGAGTTGGACACGATACAGGTGAAGATGACCGATTTCTAAAGCACCAAAAACCAAACCCGTATCAGAGCATTTTCCTTCAACCGAATACTTATCCTTCTTACCTGTAGATTGTTCACCTTCAGAATGCTTCCGTCCGGGTAGAGGTCCTCCCACAGCTCCGCGTTCGGGTCGGATTGAAACAGCGCACCGTTTTTCGTCCAGCTGTAACCGAGCGTACCGAACCGGCGGTCGGTGTCCTGCGACAGGCAGCGGATCAGCAGCGAGTCGCCCCGGAAAAGCGTCACGCTCGGTGGATCAACGCGCAGCTGCGGCACCTCCAGAATCTGCACCTTCGTCGAGCGGCACTGCTGGATGCCCATGTCGGAAACCTGCCGATCGTGATGAGCGTGATTGAAAAGAAAATTCACAGAAACGAAAAGAAAGGGGAAAGAGCGGAAAACGGTTTTGCGGTTAGTGGCTGTACGCTGAGGGAAGGCTAATGAATGCGGAATGAGCGCCGATAGGATGGGAATCGATTTCCTGTTTGTATGAAAAACCAAACCAAGAGCTCGGTACGTATTAGGGAAGCATAAGATCACCCATATACATACAGAGACTGTCAGAAGTAGTTTGGGAGTTTTCACTTGTTTTTGTAGCATTTTTTTTTGCCGTGAGCTTTTGTTCCTGTACTCGGTCACACGGAGCGCAACCGGAGAAAAAGAAATGGGCATCATTAGATGCAGGAGCCGATCAGGTGGGTGGGTAAGCGAGCGTACAAGAACGGTTAGAACACACAAGTGAAGAGAGCAGAGTCGTGGGTGAACTTGTATGTGTGCGTACGGTTCGGTTTCAATATCCGCCGGAAACGATCCCGTCAACGAGCTTGTCAAGAGATAGGAAATAAATGTGCATTTAATGGTTTGGTTTGTTCGGTTTCGCTGGAACTTTGGGTAAGACGGTGAGACGTGTCGATTTTGTGTGGTCGAGTCTTTGTTTTGTGTGCTGGTTTAGCGCTGGTGGGGAGGCAGGACTGAGATCTTCCGGCTCACCGGGAGTTCATTTATTTTAGGACAATGATTTATCTTTCAGATAACAAGTTGCAGAGAGCGTTTCCTGCTGGACAGTGTCCAGAAGGAATATAAACAGTGTAGAGCAGCTGGAATGCAGAGCATCTCTTAAATAGATTAATATTCGTTTAGAGTCTGGAGATTATGGGCTTATGTTTTTTTACGACCATTAGACCATTTTTGTATTTTTCTACTAAATAACTCACAGCTTGTGCATCAATCAATAATATTCTTGAAAAATGAAGCCTCTGCCAAGCGTTACTGCTCATTTGGGAAATGATTAGCAGTACGATTGAAATAACTTTAGGATCCGTTTGCGTTCTGGAACAAGTTTGGTTTTTAGTTACTGGGAAAGAATCAGTGTTAAGTTGTTACTACACGCTTGAGAATTGAGCTTATAGGAGGTTTGAGGACTAGAACTTATTTCAAAACTGAGGCAGGCGTATAATCCTTTCTGAATTGAAATTGGATTGATGGACATGAATGAATTTTTGGAAGATATTGATGTAGAATTGAATCCCAAGCTTAAAAAAGTTCAGGACTAGTTGCACGACATATTCAGCAATAGCGATTGGTAAAGTAAGTGTTTGGCACAGTCCCACAGTCCTACAATACAGCTCGAGCACCAGTTCCAAGTAAAAATCAAGGTTCCATCATATTTGCCCTTGTAACACGAACATCAGTTTAAAAATGAAAAAGGTGCTTGACAGGACAGGGGTGACAGAAAGTCAAAGTCTCCTTAAAGATAATCTGAAAGTCTTTAAAAATATTTCTATTGAATTGACTATTGTACTGAAACCATTCGTTTCAATACCCCAGGATACGGGCTAGAATATTTGCTCACTGAGAGAAGTGATCTTATGATCAGTAATTAGATTAAAATGTACTCTCCAAAACATCTGCCAATCAGCAATTGTTTTAAAATTTCTGGAACCAGTTCAAAAACTTTTGAAATAATAGAACAGTATCTAATACTGGTACAAGTAATGTAATAGTTCCAACCAATAAATAAGTTTCAACATAAATGAGGTTAAGAACTATGTTTTTATTCTAGTTTCATATTAGTTTGTACAGGTCTAAGTTAAGTTTTCAAAACTAGGACTTGATTTAGAGTAACTTCGTATCAATTAAAGTTCAGGACTATGTTAAAGCCTATGGATTGAATTTGCTATCTGTTCATTTGGTTTGATGCTGCCGGGATGTCGATTTGTAATGACGTACGTCTCGTACTATAACCTGCACCAGCCACGTAAGTATCTATCCCAAGAATGGTTGAGATGCCAATCAATAAAATGATGTTTTATGATCGAAATTCATCCAAAAAAAAAATATGAACCGCTTTTAGAAAATGTTAAGTGTAATCTCCTGGATAAATTTCAGGAATAAAAATGGTCCGAAACCTATTTTGAAACTCAAAACGCTTCTAAAATAGTGTCTGGACTATGCCTCCTTCTTGGAAATCTCGGATTAGCGTTGTATTGCTCTATGACAGGTTTAAATGGATTAGTAAATTTAAAATTTACTTTTCAATGTTTTTGGAGCGCATAACTTAATTTTCAAGCAATCGAATACGAAACTCTTTTGAGTACACCGAAGTGGCCTTTCTTTTAATTAATTCAGTTTCAAGAGATTCCTTCCCCGCCAGTACTTCTTACAGTGCCGAGAAAGCAACATTCAATTGAACGGGGCACTTCTTGTAGTTAAGTGATGATGCAGATGAATGCATTGCAATGAAACATAAGCACCCGGGTAGGGTGGTGACCGAAACCAAAGTCGGATAGCTTCCCTTTATGTACAACGACTACAGCACCTTCAAAGAGCAAAACTCTGCAAAAGGGTTTTGCAAGATTGCTGCTATACCTCATCCTCGATTCGCTTCACTTTCACGGGAGGAATAGAACAACCCTTGCTGCGCTGCAGCAATCTCAATCTCATCGCAGCTTTCAACTGCGTTCAGCAGCAGCTGCATTAAAGAAGTCATGAGCAGGTTGGACTAGGGAGGTTGCAGATGTGGGCAGCACGGCAGAAGGTTCAAGAGAGAAGTGAGCAGCTGCACACATTTCGGTTGCACCAATGCAATAGCACAGACAGTGATTGGAAGGGTGGAGAAATTGTTGAATTAAATTAAGTGGAATTGATTCCGTGCACTGGTAAATTGTGTGTAATTTATAACCACGAATGCGCTTTTCTTTTTCGCCCTGTCGGTAGCCCACTTCTTAATTCGAAGCGAACGGGTGCACAGATAGAACTACAATGTTTTTTTTCATTTGCGCAAAAAAAAACAGACGATAAAAAGCACACAAACACATGACCCAGTTCCTTTCTGGTGAAGCAGCAATAGAAAATAGAGCTGCTGCTGCTGTTTGATTCGGCTGGCAGGCTGAGGCTACAACCCCCGTGCAAAACAAACACGTAAAATGGAATTGATTTCCGGTTAATAGAATCAGCACTGTGATTTGACGGTGCTGTAAGTAGGGGGGCGGCTTACAATGTAGGTTGATTTGATGGAATGCAACGTTGTGTATTTATTGTACGATTATTTGCAAGTTTATGTTGCGCTGTCATGTTGTTAAAATAAATAGTAATGAGCTTATTGTTAAAAATTCGTAAGTTCCCATTAAAATAGGTATACTGCATTAAAGCTCATGAACTATCACAGTTCTGTTCAATTTAAACAATAAACTGCACTTAATATTGAAATGAATAGAGTTCTTGTTCACAATCAGCCTTTTCAATTACAACTGCCATTACAAGCCCGCAGTAAAGCATTGAAACAGCATCTCTCCCTATCTCTCTATTTCTCGCTCACCCTTTCTCTCTCTCTCGCAGTACGTGTTTGAAATTAGCCCTTGGCAGCGAGGTTCAAACAGCTACTTTGTACGGTACAATGCGCTTTGGTTCGCTTCCTGAATCAAATTTGCATAAAAATGTAATTAAGGACTAAACTAACAGACGAAACAACAAGAAGTGGCCAAGCCGGGAACGAAGAAAGATTGCATCTTACTGATCGAATAAAAGCTTTCTCGCATCGTTCACTTTAAAATGGGGCTGCTATGGCGCTCTTTTCATTCTTGGAATTGGTGAAAGCGAGACGAAAGTCAGCTAAAAAGGTTCTTCTGATGACGATAATTTCCTTAGCGTGTTGTATCCGCTTGGAGCTTCGGTTCCGTTTTTTGTGTGGCCGCCGTTGTTGCGCCACTCAGCCAGTGAGATGTTTTTCGCATCTTCAAATGCATACTGGTTAATGTTGTAGTCCTTTTCAAAAGCCACCCTTCACTTAAACCCCCACGACCCACGAATGATCGGATCATTAATGGACGTCAGAGTGTGTTTTGACCTAGCCAATTGGAGATGGTTGTGCGAGAAATTGTATTAAACTCACTTAACCCCTTCTGTCTGCGAATGGCGCGTACAAACGCTGATGCGAACGTCATGCTCTTTTGTGACCTTGGGCCAACGTAGACGTAGACACAGACCATATCAAATGCGAGGTATTTTGCACCCACCATGAACTCGCCAAAAGTAGCACCCGAGTGCGAGATGTTCTAATTTTTAATTATTACACGCTGCATAATTAAAGAACTGTTTCTTTCTGCCCTAACTTTCCATGTCCAACCCACGACCCGGCAGCGACCGGGTGAGTTATCCGGCAGAGCTTTCCGTGCGATGTATTTGACAGCTGGATGTAAATTTTCTCTGCTGTCTGGTGGTACGTGCGCGGGCGCGGCGGAACCTCATCAAGCGCTTCTCTAGCTGTGAACGCGAACTCGGAACTCGCGAAGAAGTCATTCGCACAAAAGTGAAACTATTTTACGCAATCTGCGCTCATTATTCGCACTTCATTTTCTTCGGCCGCGGTGATAAGGTGGTGTCCTTTCTATTCTTTTGTCTTGTCGCCGACAAGATTAGTCGGTTAGTCCTGGGCCAGCGCCGGATGTGGTGCGGTACGGTCGCCGGCAATGCTTCAGTGGAAAGAATGTGTTTCCCGTTCTTGAAGGTGCGGGACCATAGGTAAGCTAGTGGTTGGGAAAAGATTACACCTCCACGAAAAGCCCACCATCTCCAGTAATGAGTAAATAGGGCACAGTTGCTAGCGGATATCTTGCGCTCTATTGTTTGGTCGGTTCGTTTCGCGCAACGAGTCGGGAAAATGGCCGTAGCTTTACAGCTTCTGATGACACAAAGCCTGGCTGCTGCTTTACCATCGCGCTCGGAAGTCAGCAAGATGACTGCTACTTTTTTCGATTTAAATTGTAAATTTTACCGCAATGTGGCAAATGAAAATGAATATTATGAAAGCACAAAAAGCGAAGAGTGTGGCACGTGCGCCAGCAGCTACTGCAAAGAACAAATCCACCCTTGGCCGGAGAAGTGGAGGAAGCTGGACTGCGAAATGTCATCCTGAAATAATGAAATCCTCTTGCTCTCTTACCACCGGCCGGCGCTTGTGTTCCGGTGAAGTGTAATTCTGAACAATTTTGTGCCTTCAACGAAGGGTGCGAGAACCGTTTTTTTGTAAGGCGCCCGTCAACTCGAAGGCTTTTGTGTTTGCGTACGATTGTGCTGTGTGTGTTTTGACCACTTTCCGGTGGAAATTCTTTCTCTTGTCATCCTTGTTCTGTGACGAAGATTATAATTTAAAGGTGGCACTAATTATTCGCCCACCCGCAACGCAAACGTCCCTCTCAAGCGTGTACCATCGCCCATTAAGCTGTTGGGCTGGGTAGGAAAAGGAGAACACAAACTAATTTGCAGACAGCGTTGCGCTAGGGAAACTTTGGCATGAAAGAAAGTTGTACCCTTGTGTCTATTCCACACGTTTTCGTTTGGCATGTGACCAACTACAATAAAAAGGTGTGGAATTTGGGCGAAGAATGAAACATTAGAGTTTACAGTGAAGGTGAGCAGCTTTTGTAAATCAAAAACAAGCACGCGAAACGTGACAATGTAGTCATGGCTTTAGTTAACTTGTTTCGGGTGAAATTTCAAAAGTATTTTATGGTTGGGCAAACAGATGCGCAATCACTGGAAATGTATTTCGTAGTGTCAAGTACGGAGAAAATAAAATGGTTTGCTAAAATAGGCTCTAAAAATCTTGGAAATAGATTTGGTCTTGAGAAAATAGAAAATATAAATTTCTATTTTCCTAGAATGCTGAGAAGCTTAAACGATGGTAACTGATACAGAGTAGCGGTGGAGAGTAGATTTATTAAAATGGAAATATTATACTAATCTAGATACCAGAAGTATAATATCTTCCTAGGAAGTAGTTCTATCTTTTGTCCTTTCGATAGGCCTTATTGATTTCGTGGAATAAAACGCCTGAATGTATGCAATTGATGATTATTTGAGCGTTTTAGCCAGCGATTTTAGCGTCTCCTTACAGTCTGGTCGTTAATTAATGAGATGATGTGTTCAATTGTCATTCACATGGCTCAAATATTCAAGTACGTCAAATTTAATTCAATTTATGACGTTAAAATAACTAAACACATGAGAAAAAGTTTTGTACTTAGGTTGTGTTTTCCTACTAGCACGGGAAAGAAACGTTTTTATTATATAGATTTATTTTATATAGGCTTTGTGAAACGCATCTGGTAATGAAAAAAATGTTAGATTGTTCTTTAAAATATTGAAATATTGCAAGCAGCTTGTATCGATTTGACACATTCAGGATTTTATATATTCTAAATCTGAACATGATGTCAACAATCATGTTCTTCTTCTTGGGTGGCACAACAACCTCTGAAGGGTCAAAGCCTATCCAGTGCACTGGATGTACTTTGGATTTTTTGTGTACCCTTAGTGTACCCATAATAGCAGGATAGTCAATGCTGAGTATGGGGGGCGGCAGCGGTCCGTATGGGATTCGATGCAACGTCGGGCCTGATCGTGTGGCTACCGATCGAGCCGCCCGATAGTATGTTGCTCGTAACGATTTTAAATCAAGAATTTGGTCATTGACAAAGGTATTTGGTTTAATTTTCTCAAAGTTTGGAGGAATATAAAATTCACCTAATAAAAGTTCCACGTAGAATATCCCAAGGCTATAAAATATATTTGCAAATTCCTACAGTAGGTATGGAACTAAAACATCTTTTTTAACCTTGTTTTTTAAATGTACAGTTTGCAATCATAAAAACTTAAAATATTCAAGAAAGGGTATCAGTTTTCTCGTGTAAATTATTCAATTTTTAACCAATGAGTAATAAGCTAATAGAGTTAAATTTGTATACCAATAGAAGTTGTATAAACAGTGAAAGAAAATAGTATATTAAAATTATTAAATATTAAAGATTTGAAAACAGAAGAGCCAAATTTCCTTCTTATGGCATATCATTCCGTTTGTGCTTTTAGTAGTCTAATAGAGTTAGCAAAGCCATTAAGACAATCGTAATCTTTATGAGGTTGCTAGATAATCTACTAAAACCGTAACAATCGCCACTAACGGGTCATTTTCACACATGTAAACATTGTTCTAAGAAATAAACGCTCCGTGTAGAGCGAACACCACTTTCTTATCTCTGGCATCGTACTCTCAGACTCCGGTAAGGTTCCATCCAATCAAATCTTAATTCAATTCAGAACATCACGCAGAGAAACCTTTTTTATCTCGTGGAGAGCCTTGCTCCTCGCTCAAACGTTTCCAGGCACTATATCTTTATTCTTTGCCGACAGACTTTCCTTTCCCGTCCCTCCTGTTAGAGTGATACTTTAGATAGAGTTGTTGTAATTCTTGGGTTTTTCCTACAAATACCAACATTTTGATTCGGCATTCTACGAATGTTTCACTCTCTCTCTGTCTCTCACTTACACGAGTGTTACAACGACGATTTGCGCTTCATTACAGCTTATGTTTTCACCCTATATACCCTCACACCTACCTGGCAGGTGTAAATGCCCTCGTCGAGCCGATTTGCCCGATTGATGCCGAGCAGGGCCGTGTAGTGATCCTTGGAGTCCAGCGGCAGCAGGCGGGTCCACATGTTTCTGCATTAATAATGACGTTCCAGCGTCCGAGAGCGGGTGGCGTTTGGTGTCCAGAGTGAGAAAGGAAGAACAGTGGGAAAGGAAACTCGTTAGAACGTTGTGTTGGTTTCGTAGTGTTGCTGTAGCGAAAGGTAGCGTTTGTTGTGCCTTGAGAAGAAACAACATCATCTGTTGAAATAACCTCCAGCCATTGCCCCGGTAGAAAGGTGAGAGGAAGAGGCGGCATGATGTCCCTCCACCGTTCTGCGTTATATGGGCGAATGACATGTTTAACATATCAAAGGTTTTCGGATTTTCATCCCTCCCGAATGGCTGCCCGGTGGAGGGCTTCTCTCGAGGGCTAATCCTAAAGTTTCAACCACATCAAGACCTTCCGGTCCTGAGGTAGCCAACCTCGAGGATTGGTCTCTTCTTGGCCTCTTCTTCCTTTTATTCCTACCGGCACAGGAGTGCTTCCTGTCAGGTTATTTTTTCTTCAACCGAGGTTTTTTCAACTAATTTCGTTCCCTGCCTTTCTACGCAGTCTGAGCGCACCGTGCACGATGATGGATGAGGCTCAAATGGCCACGAACGTTCTGAAGGTTGGCGACGGAGAAAAAGCTTTCACTTGAAGTGCCCCCTTCTCCCTGCCCGTTTGATCGTATTTCGAGCGACATACCTTGTTGCTTTGGTCACGTTCACGAAGTAGCCGTTCTTGTACCACCGGAAGGACATCGTTGATGAGCCCTGCGCCACACAGGACAGTATGAACTCGGTGTTCTCCCGGATCGGTCCCTTTTGATTGATGACCACCGACTGCAGGATGTGAGATAGAACGGGAGAGATAGAGAAAAAGGTGAGAAAAGGAGACCGTTAGAGTAAGCTTCACTGCAACCGGATGTCTAGGCAAACCGGAAAAACAAAAGAGCTTCCACGCAACAAGACCACCGCTTGGTTGTTAATGGTCCGACGACGATGCGAAGAGGATACGGTTTTGTGACACAAATTTGTATACATTACCGCTGGAGGAGAGCCCCGGGGACGATTTAGCTTGGAGACATGCCACCGTCAAGTGGGTCAAAAATAGCGGTGGTTCAAATCTGTGCATAAATTGAGTCAACCTAAGGATGACGTAAATTGGGATGGTTAGGGATAGGGACCGCCATTATCGATTATCCTCCGGTAACGGAGCAGGTAAATAAATAGGACACCTTCATCAATCTTGTTGCAGCGTGTCAATTCACAGCGATTCAAGCATGGTCCCAGGAAGATTGTTGGGAGTTAGCCAAAGAATTATGGCCTGAACGACAAGATTATCAGTTTTAATTGTTGCATTGTTGGGTCGTACAATTCTTTAGAAAGTTGGCCAAGCTTTAATACTCTTGCTATTTTCTGTCGGAATACTGTTTTCGATACTTTCCATCTAGTCTGCACGTATCAGGATATTAAGGTAATGTTCCGGGGTGCTGTCTTGGCCAAAATAAACAAGCACGGGAAACACGAAACTCCGGACGAGCTAGTCGGCTTGTCCGGTTCGCTGACCATAATCCAGCCGCGACTTGAGTGAGTAGCTTGTTTCGCGGAAGGACCGCGCCATCTCGCCGATGATGCTCGTTCCAGAGATTGCTGTGGTGTACCGGCAGACGGAAATAAGTATCCGGTGCAAATGGATGCTTCGCGGAGCCTTCGGGGAAAAAGTACCTACACGAACCAAAAGCAAGAGCTTGTTTGACGGTACTGGGATTCGTACCGGTGAAGTCCCTATTCTACGGAAATCTCCTCCATACCATGCCATATTCGATCATGCATCGACGGTCCGCAGGAGGGAGTGAGAGGTCAGTGTACACGGGCGAACTTGCTGAAAACCATAACCTACCTGTAACATTAAACCAACGTCCTGGCGAAGGGAAAGCTTCGCTCCGGGGGCGAGACTCACGTTCCCGATGCGGCCCCGTTCCGTCATCTTTTCCATCGCTTCCCGCACCCGGCTCGCGTCAATTTTGGGTCCGAAAAATTGAAACATAACCTCACCGCCTCCGACTGCGCCCACCGATCCAGGTGCCCCTTTCATACCCGCCGTCCCACCAGCAGCTCCGACAGCGGTTTGGGCGCTAGGTGACGCGTGGGTTCTGTGGATTAAACGGAGAAAGGTCGATGAGTAAACGTACGAAATGGAAAAATCTCTCGTGTGTGTGTGTGCGCATGGCGAGGGTGATGGTGGTGAAGTGTTTTTATAAAATTGTGCAAAGAAAACATGATGCCCGCTGTCCCGACCAGGTGATTGAACCTTCGGTCGGTCCGGTTGGTGGTGTACTAGCCGACGGGCTGGCATAGGTAATTAGGTCGGTCGTGCCTTGCATTGCGCGGGTCATGAGGATCAAACGGCTTCTTTTTGGAACGTGCCTCTCGTAGCGGTGACTACAAATGGCAATGAGATTAACGAAAAGGTCAGTCTGTGCTTCACATTCAAGCTGCGTTTGAAAGAAGAACTGGGGAGGGACTTTAGATTTGGTTACGTTGGTAATTATCGTTGGACGGATGTAATTAAGTAAGGTGTTTTTGGTTCGCGCAGACTACATTAAAGTATTTTGTAGTGAGATTCGTACAGTCGTGGCAGGAGAAAGGCAGCATATTGAATTTAAAATAGTCGTGGGAATTAAAACTGTAATACTTGATTTCAGGTGGAATGATCGTTAGTACCAGAAAAGCAGAAGACTTAAGCTATACTTACTTCGTAGTGAACACTTCCAGGTCATTGATTTTAGAGAGATTGAAATTCCTTAGAAAACGGTTGATCTGCAATAAAAAGAGATAAGAAAGATATGTTGTTTAGTTTCTTTTTGACTGGGTGAAGCGGAATTAATTATTTACATGGAATGTTAGTTTGGAAATCTCTGGAAAGGTACTAAAGTAAAGTTTGACCCGAAATCGATGTTTGTTTTGCACGGACCTGATTGCCGTTTATTGCTCGTAAAACATGATGACAGAAAGGCATTTTTAAACAGGTTTGCTTCTCACAATTCAACCCCTAAGGTGATAGTATAGCTTTTTATTTGCTCAATGATATTAAGGGATTTTTGGGACCCATTAATGACGAGTAAGTACGAAACACAAATACGATACAACTCCTGATTTATATAGACTAGAGGCTGTTGTCGAGAATCGGGGCTCGGATGTATGTGGTTTCGGAGATACGTTGTTTTGAAGAATTGACATCTCCTTGGGAAAATTATGTAGATTGGATACTGTAAATATCATAAAAAACATTTTTAATTTTTTTTTTATTCGGTAGTAACGGCCAGGCCGTATTGCTTAAGACTAAGTGTTACAATCCATTTTATGAGTTCTTCATAGTTATGCTACAATCCATATTGGCTGGGAGACATTTCCTTCTCCCAGTCATGGAAGGGCACCTTATCCCGGGTGTACTCGGAGTGTTCGATTCATCCATCCATTCCTTTTCCATGGGTCCATTATTCGTAGCG
>KB671619.1:60028-118418 GCA_000349105.1 Anopheles epiroticus
AAACGGTTGTAGCGTCCGATAATTCTAATCCTAAAAATAATAAAAATTACTCCGTTTTCGAGACCAAGTTAGCTATAATAAACAGTATTTGATCTTTATTAAACCATAAGTATACATGTTACGACCAACTGAAAGGCTAATTGTCGTTTATACGAAGTGAATACATTTGTACAGCTTTAACTTCTTTGTTTTCGCAAAATTCTTTAGAACAGAAATAATCATAAAGTTATCAATGTATACTAATATTTTAACATGAAAAGCAAATGCTGTGCTACGTTTCGACAATTTTCAAATGCAGATTTATATAGTTTACTTCAGCTCGAAAACGATACGTATCGTTGCCAAAGCTTTATAAAGTATTTAGAAACTGAAAAGCTTAACAACTCAAGCCTGGCGAGTTCGGATCAAACCTATTAGCGAAGAACCAATTGCGAAGGTAAACATTTTACACATATGTAAGTAATGGAACAGTAATGAAACAAAGGGGTTGTTTTTAGTGAAATTTCCGAAGGTTCAAACGTCCAAATGGGTAAAAAAAACCATTTGCACATAGCTCTCGAAAATGTAGTTCCATCCACAAGAGAAAACGATTGTTAAACTGATGTAAATAATTCACCTCCTTCAACGTTCCTTCAAAAATAGAGCTGTCTTAAACAATCTCTCGGCCTAAGCTTCAACCAAGAAAAAGGTATAAAACACTCTCAGTCTTATTTAACCCGATCTTTCGGTAAACGGAAAGCGGGCCCGGGTTGTTTACCCTCAAACCTATTGGACCATGCATGAAAGGTACACTTTGCTCTATAAGTGTTACACAATCCTATTTCAGAAAGCCCCTTCCTAATGCCTTCATCGGATCAATCCGTTAGGAAAGTTGGCAGTACCCGGTTTTGCCGTTTTGATGCTGTCCGACTGATGACGACCTCGGTAGCATGTTTGATATAGTGTTTTCCATCCCTTGAGGATGGTTAGGGACAAATCCTTTCCACTAACAAAAACCCTCGAAGGGCATAAGTAAACATGTGTTTTGTTTAAAGTGTATCCCTCACATGGAACATGTTGGTAAGCGTAGAAAGATCGTTTTTGTTTCTTCATTTCATACAAAAAGAGAGTAATTTCTTGTATTGATTTGATGAAATATTGATGAAATATTGCTGCACTTCACTTCTATCACGCTTCATGTAAGCTAGAAACTAAAGCATTGCTCACTTTACACGCCAGCGCTAATTACACCCCGCGTTGCCAAGCGACGTAAATCGGCGGCAGTTCCAGGGCACACTGGATTAGAGCTCAACAGATCAATTAGCCGGTGGATGATGCTTTACCGTGTGCAACTACATTTTGCAACTACGAAGCAAAGCACCATCGAGCAGTTAGTCCAGTTCCAGAGTTCATGCAGAGTGACAAACGAAGTTTCGCAAAAAGGAACAGTAAAGTGAAAGCAAACGGTGCTAGGAAAGTTGTATTTTTTTCAGGAACTATCGCGAACCCTTTTTTTGTGCCTTGAAAAGGATTCCAGAGCAGTGGTGGAAAGACATCTGTCTGTGAGGATCAAAGGTTCTGGCTCCGCGAGATACCTCGCCAGCTCATCGTGCTACGTTCGCTGGCGTTTACAGTCATTTTGAGGAGTGAGGAGTAGAACGGAACGGGTTTGTGACAACATTTTGGCAAAATTTTACTCCCCACCTTCAACCATGCTGTGCTGGGAGAGCAACAACTTTATCGTTTTGTGGAATGTACGCGTGTGCTAAAAGCGGAAGAATTGTTCAAGGAAGTGAAGCAAGTCGGAGGGACCAACAGCGATGAAAAACATCACACCAACAACTTCTGCTTCTTGGGGTGCGTGGGGAGGAAAGGTTACAGTTTTCGTTTGGAAAATTTACCGTTGTACACGACCACCGGTGTGAACGCCAAAGTTTCCACCTTCGCGTACGCAATTTTCATAAACGCGCACGATTCGGGCATGACGATTGCACACGAGTGGTTGCGTTCGCAAAACGGTTCCTGTGAGTGTGCGTGGCGGAGAAAAGCAGTCAAGAATTAATTGTTTCCTTTGATGTGTTTCGTGGGAAAGATAATTTAATTGTTGCACGTTGTTCTTGCTGTTTTTTTTTTTTTTTGCTTGGAAAACGGAGCGACAGCGTGTGAGAAAATTGTTCAACCAAAGGGCCACAGCTTTCGGCACACATCTCACCTCAAGTTGCAAATTTACCGATGGAAGTAAAAATTTTCAAACGTTTCTGAGTACTTTGCTTGCCCCTTTCTTCGAAAAAGTTTTGCCAAACAAATCGTTTCTTATAATTTTGGTACGCCTTTGGTGTACGTGTTTTTCTAACCAGCTCAATGCGTTAGATGTGCAAACAACACCTGGTAAAGTATTTCGTTGTAATTGGGTTGAAATTTGTTGCTTTGAAAAAGTAGACCTTTTCCGGAGCACAAGTCTAACAGCAGAGCAGGAACAAGTGTATGCAGTGTGTGTATGTGTCTGTGTGTGTGTGTGTGCGTGGGTCTTATAAAATTGTGTTCCAGTGTACGGTGACGACGTGGCGCGCGTTGATGTAGAAAGCGAGCGGATTATAATCAACATATCCAAAGTGCGGCCCATTCTACTAGTGCTCCTTCTCGTCCACGAAAATCCCATCCTTGCTACCCACGGTGTGGTGGGGCGCCCGGACGTTTGAATTCTCGGCCTGAAGGATGCCTGGAGTGGTGTTTCTTGTTTGTGTTCCGACGGCAAATTATGAAAGGACGTTAATTAACGGTAAGAACGCAAGCCCATTGTACAATTCGTCTTTTTGTACTCGCTCACACACTCGCTCTCACCCGTACGACAAGCCTTAAGAATGTGCACGGTTTCAGGTGGTCTGCTCCTTACCCCTCTTCCGGCAGCACCATTTCCCGTTGGGATCCAGCTAAGAAAGGGAGGGGGCTGGGTGTTTTTCTGGTTCCTGTTTTCCTTGGTCGTTGTTAAATATGTACTCAACTAACATGAAAAGAAGCCTTTTTTTCTGCAGCCCGTGAGGTGGGGAATGTTGGTGAGGGGAATAAAGAAGAAAAGGGAGCAAAAAACAAGAGGTACAGTCGTAGAACAATCTAACAAACATCTTCATTAGTGGGATCAAAGCGTTGGTTCGTGATTTCTGGGACTTACTTTTGTCAATTAGCTGCCCAGTGCTTAAGTTGGGTTAGAAGTGTTTTGTTCGCATAGTGATGCATTATTATTTTTAAAATGCATTTTTATGTGCATTGAAACCACTTTAAACGTTGTAATTTTCATTGGCACAATGTTGAATTCATTGATCGCACACGAGCATCAACTGTTCAAACACTTTTATTAGGCTTAAAATAATCAAATACACCTAGACATAACAATGCTTATAAAAAATTACAGTTCAACTAATCCGAGAAACAAGTAAATTCGCATGTGTAATCTTGGTCTACACTTGCACCATCTATCAGCAATAAACGAACGCTTGCCGCCAGTTTAATCTATCTGTAGAAAAAAAAGAGTTTAATCTATCTGTCAAAGACGAGAAATCCTCGTGAGGATTCATAAGCCAATGATCGTGTGATCTTGGTGCTTTATTTTATTGTCAGGTTAAAATCAGTGGAAGAGACTAGCAAAACTTAGCCAGAATTGTCGATATTTATTTTTTTCCTCTGTGATAAGTGTGATTTTAAGACTTTTAAGGATTTTAACGATTAAATAAATGATTTAAACAATGTGTTGCTGCGATCTGCATTAGCTGCCTTCTTTTCGTGTTAATTATTAATGTTAATGTGTTCATAGACAATATGTTTTTAAGTTTGCTATGAAAATTCTTCTTTATTTCAATGCTACCGTCGTTTTGCTTTCCACGTTGTGCCTTCGGTGGGATTAAAGTCTAGCTCAGCCTTATTTATAAGATTAAACCAAGAAACATTGCGTTGCTTTTTGTCTCAATGTATTTATGGTTCATATTATTGTAGAGTGAAAATTATTCAGTATAAATGTATATGTTTCCATTAACTTGATCATTTAAAAAAAGGTAATGAACATTTTGGTTCGGAAAATCTTTTTGTTGTGGAATATGCCAAACATCAATTGAGCGAAAACTTCAACTGGATCCTATTTAATTTAATTTAATTGATTGTGATCATTTCAAAAAAGGTAATGAACATTTTGCTTTGGAAAATCTTTGTGCCGTGGAATATGCCAAACATCAATTGAGTGAAAACTTCAACTGGTTCCTATAGAATAATAGAATAATTTAATAGAATTTTCAAACGAAATTGTAAATTATACAACAATTAATTTTTTTCGCTAAACAAAGTTTTTTTCAATGATTTTAGTGTTTGCAGTAGAATATCAATAGAAAAACAATCCCCATTTTGTACTAAAGTGGCTAATGTCCTATCCAGTCCTCGCTGTAATAATACATAATTTCTACGATATAATGTGAGCGTATGAACATATTTTTTCTCATCATTCTTAAATGGCTTGAATAGCGTTTGATTATTAATCAAATAAGTTTTCGTTATTCAGAAATTATCCAGTAATTTAGTAATTCAGTAATTTCTTCGTTACTAAGTAATTAAACAGAATCAGAAGGGTTAAAATTCCGAAAACATGCTATCTTTCGTCGGTTATTGCTACACATAATCTCTTAAAAGATTTTTAATTTCTTCATTATGGCTTAAATTTCTATGCGATAAAGTGTTAGCTAGTATGTTTCGGAAAAAAAACGCAAAATCGTTCAAATGCTCTACATAGTTCAAAGGCTATTTCGTAATAGCGTAAAGGGACAGATAATTGATGAAGATTGAAGTTTGTGGCTCACTTCCTTTCGTGTTAGGAATATTTGATGTATTTTTGGACGTTTCGTATCTACCAGTATCAAAATCTAAAACTCAGTTATATCTAGCCGGCCGGTCAGCGAGCTCTTTTGTCTGCCTCGTTTATTAGTTCAGTGCACAATAAAATACAAGACACCTTAACAACTGAAATGGAAAAAGGCCACATTCAAAGAATACTCCAAATACCGTCTACCTTTAGGCATTCCGGCTTTGTATGCAGCACAGCATCGTTTTGTTCCCAAATCAAGGGAGCGAATGCAACCAAATGCTTCAAAGTACGAACCCTAGATTGGAATCCGAGTTCGACAAAAAAAGCCCACCATTTTCTCGTAGCAAAGTGATTACTTTCTGATGGGTTAGCTGTCGGGCATGACGGAGCCCGTGAAAACAGTCAAATGAACTTACTTTTATAGCTTGCAGAGAAAAAGATCTCAAACTGCATCAGCTAGATAGAGGGACCGGTGTGCACTCGCTGTCGGCGGGTTCATTTTGCGAATAGAAATGAAGCCGAAATTGCTCGGTGGAGAAAGTTAGCGTAGAGAATAAAAGATCAAGGTACACTACAAAAAACAAAACCTTCCGAGATGCACCACCTGAAGCGGACCGGAAGCTTGATTGTGTTTGGTTTTGGCCGTTTCGTAGAGCGGAAAAATAAAATTCCTTTCCATCATCAATCGGCCTTCCCGGGCGAAACGATGGAGCCGGTGGCGATTTGGTAGCTAAATATCATTCACCAGGTCCCCATTTCGATTTCCCGTTGCACTTCCGTGGAGCTGGTGTATTCCCTTCCATCGTTTCAGCACATTTTCTTACGCTTTTATAAGCCAGAATAGATAATGCTGAAATCTTTTTCATCGAACTATATGCAGTTGGTTTCCGTTTTTCTTGTGACTATTCGATTCGATGCCCTTCATTTGATTCGAAGACGAGTCCGTTTTGTCCGCAATACTTTGAGAAAATAAAACTGAGATAGAAGCAAAAATACAGCGATAGAAAACCATCTACCAGCAACCATTACAGTCGCACATAAAGGTAAAGAAATAAGAGCAACCCGTGAAGAGAAATAGCACGTACACCGCGAGGCGACCTTCGTGGTTCGCAAAGCGGAAACATTCCGTTCGTACTAGCGTACTATTACTATTAACCACCACCGTCAGCCACTGCCGAAGGCACTGGATTGCACAAATATTTGCAGATGAGTTTTGCTCCACTTTTGCATCGAAGGCCTGGGGGTAATGAAGTTGCCATGCGATGATGGGTGGGCGAACGAATACGGAAGACAGCAAATCGCTCACCCGCCTGTAGTTTGCCACGATTTTGGTTGGCACGATGCGAATGTGCACCATACTAGAGAGCAGCACAGGACGAAATGATATTGTTAATGGATGTGCGCGACCCGGCAGAAATGGGGAATTGATTTTAAATGCACTTTGATTCTGAAGTGGAACGTTTTAAGTTGAGCATCGTATGAAATGTTAAATTAAATTTTATAGGCCTATGACAACACTAAGTTTGCCAATTGAAGCGAAGAGGTAAGGACATTGTTGGTTTAGTTATAAGTTTTAATGAATATCCAAGCGCAATTTGTCCTTGTTTAACAATTCAGCTTTTACCCCATGTAATCTGTGCTGAAAATAAACTATATGTTCAAAATTATAATTCTTCTTGGATCGCACAACAACTCTTGCAAGTTCAAGTCCTGCAAAAGCACTATCGTGCTTTGACCTTTGTTTTTGTAATCTACTGAACCCATTACAGAAAAATATATCCTACGTATGGACAGTTATGATCTAAATAATTCTGCCAATGATAATTTGAACAGATGATTATTGAACAGTACATTGTTTCATTCCTCCACGATTCGTTCTTACTGATCACGATTCATTGCAAGCAGATTAAGATTGGGAGGATGGTGAAAACAGATGTGTTAACGAACTCGTAACGCAATATAACCGTTTAAACGGCCTGCTACAGAATTGTCCACGATGCCTCACGGTCGATCTTCTTTAATGATGTGAATGGCCTTCAATATATTAGATTTTATTGTTGGATTTTATTCAAAAAACATGACCAACCCATCGCAACAGTGAGCTAGTTCTAGCTCGCCGAAATCTTTCATAACAATCGCGATCGTAAACGCTTCTGAGCATTTTCACTTTGAACGCCACTTAGGCGTCTTTGGTAGTGTCAATGTCTCAGACTCATATAAATGGGTTCAACACTGCATGCGTCTAAACATCTGATCGTACAGTTCACTTAAAGCAATTATCAATAAATAGGTTCATAGAAGATAGCATCATGAGTTCGTTTTACAAAAAATCTAAGTCTATAAATTAAATAAATCACACTTATTTGAATAATCACTAGTATAGTTTTGAGTTCCAGATTATGTGATAAGGATGAGCTACAGGAAGGGATTTGGAATTAAAACCAATTTGTTTGATAAGAACCAATTGTGTATGTTCAATAGCTACAAAACTCCAAGTTGGTTGCGCCCCATGATTTGGTTTAATTAATGCTTTGCATTTAGGATATTGATGTTTTAAGGAGATTGAGTGAATACAAATATATCAGAGAAAAATATATTTTATTATTGTCTGTTATAGTTACTTGATCAAATCGCTAACAGAGAAAAAAAACATGAAAGCAGTAATTAAGTGCAAAAATAAATTAACTCACGATAAAATACAAAAATCCTCTCTTCTAAACAGGCCTAAACTTTGCACCAAACAATGAACAGCTTCCACCGCCCTCACCGCCGGCCCACCATCACCCCCAGGCGGCACGTAATCTTAATATAAATCTGCCCGAAAACGTGACCCACGGTCCGAGAGGGGCACGTACCCATCAGCACCATCCCGACAGTGCAGCCGGCAATGCGGTGCTTCGGCTGGAGGTTGAGCTGCGTGACAAACACGCCGCCCAGGGACGTCGTCCGGTAAACAAAGCGAAACCACCCAAACCACCGTACGGCGCTACGACCGGTGCGTTAAAGGGACCGGCGGTGGCGTCCGCGTCGGCACCGCTGGAAAAGGTAAGGCTGCCGATTTTCACTGGCCCCAAAATGGCAAAACAAGCACAGCGGCAACCGTTTATCAAGGCTCGGGTGACACGCGTGGTCAACCAAGCGTCGGCCGCACCGTTGCGAGGATGATGGGGCGACGCCATGTGGTGACAAAAGAGGGAGGGTACGCTGCTCTGTCCTTCATCAACGGTTCCGGAACGGTGCATCCGTGGACACACGAAACGGACGATATAAATCTTTTCCCTTGCATTGGTGGACGGTTCGGCATGTTTTCGTAGGTGACAAAGTTCGTTTTGTGAGCGCGAAAGCGGAGTTTTAGTTTGTAGTGGAGCTTACACTTACGGCAGGTCTTTACAGAACAACAACTCGTACAACTTCTAATCCCGGTAGGTTCTGGACGAGCTGCTTAAGAAGCTCGACATTGAACGCGTCATTTGGCACCCGGATAAGGAAGGCCAGTACTATCAGGTCGTTTTCCCGCTGGCGGCTGGCGATCCTTGCGAAACGACACTCCACTGTCTGACGGAGCTCGGGATCGGTGTGAAGCACAATTCCAGCGTGAGGTAAGCGAACGTATTATAATGACGAAATTTTAATGCAACAATTTGCTGCTGTTTCACGTTTAAATATTGTTTCACATTCCCTTTCTGTTTTGAGAAGAAAATTCTGATTTTAATCATGCTATATCTTTTGTGTCTTTATTTTACTTGTGTGCACTCTCTTCAGCGTTCTTCCGTGCAGCGTCAGCTACGACGGCTCCAATGACACCAGTAACGAAGATGAATATGGGTAACGTTTCCATTTCCGCAGGTTCCACTGTCTCGCAGCTCATACTTTTCTTCCCAGCCTGCGCATTAGCGCAAGCACACAAGAGGAGTACGATCCTTTCTTACTTCCTTTTTGGAAACCATCCAGACTCTTCGCTCACTATTATTTAAATGAAGAGTGCCGTACTCTTGTCTGCACCGTTCCGAGCTTCAAATGTTTTAAAGCATCGCTTGGTTATATTCTGTTACAGTGCCGACACCGTACCAAGCTGGGGGAAAACCCCTTTGTTGCGAAGCTAAAAGAAAAAAAAAGACGTCCAACCAGTGCGCTTTCCGCGTATGTCTTCCCTCTTTTTGTCTGGCACTTAGCTCGCCCTCCATCCGCGTTATTGTCGCTGTGCATTTGCATAATTTGATTAGGTTCACGTACGCTGCAGACTGCAACATTGCAGCGTGCCTGCCGCAGGAAGTAATATAACCTCAGAGACAGCAAAAAAAAAAACTAATGTAAGAAAGGATTGTCGAGAGAGAGGAAAAGGGAACGAAACAAAAGGTGCATGACGCACATTGCAATTCAATATTCTTACTTCGCAACTATTAAGGGCTTGGGGAAACCGAAGAGAATAGAAAAATCGGAAAAGAAAAGCTACATAATCGAACGTAACCGGGACGTTATATGTTTCCCTTTTTTCGTCTGCTTTTATCAACCCTCAACGCAGAAACACTTGGGTGAATATTAATTCCCTTATTTATTCGGACCTTAGTGAACGATTTTTCTTCAACCCTACCCACGGCCACAGTTAATTCCTTCCGAGGCGAGTTGACTTTTAATTAAACCTTCAATCCCTTTCGGGTCGATGCCTGAGGAGATGGAAAGGATTAAATGGCCCCGTCATTGGACGATAATTAAATGTCCTTTAAGCTTAGCGAGTGGTTCTGTGTCGGGGCGAAACTCTTATGGGAGAGATAATCTGAGCAGCGGTGCTTTAGATATGACGCTTAATTAAACGTTCAAACATGTGTGTTTGTGTGTATATGTGTGAAATTTACTTTGAATTTGCGCCCTTTTTCTTCCGCTTCCGGTGACGGGTGCACCTATCGGGCACTGTGCCGACAGTGACGAGTGTGAGGAAAACTCCAAATGGAACAACTTTGTCGACTCGATCCGGTCGAAGCTCACCGTGAAGCAGGTCGTCGATGGAGTGCGGGCCGGTGGCTCACTATCGTTTGACTATTTGCTGCTCATCGTTACGGCAGAGTGAGTACGGGAGACGGGTGCCGTGGACCTGCACCGTTTAAAACCATCTCCATCACATCATCATCATCATCATCATCATCATCAAGCAGTGAATATAAAAACAAGACGAGCAAAAATGTGTTCCTTTTTTTTTTCGTTTCATTTCCTTTGCACCTTTCATCGGTCTAGCTCACTGGCCGCCCTCGGGCTGGTGGAAAATAATGCACCAAACATTGTGGCCGCGATGCTGGTTTCACCGCTGATGGGTCCGGTCATGTCGATTACCTTCGGCACGATCATAGCCGACCGCGAGCTAGTGGTAAGTGAACTGATGCACTCGTTTCCTTTCGGTTGGCTGCTGTTGCTTTACTCGCTGGCTAAACACACGATCGTTTGCCTTCGCTTTGGTGAGGTTTTGCATGTAGTAAGATTTTTTTCGATATTTCAACAGCGTTTTAGTGTACAAGAATAAGCTTTTAGGTATGGAGGGTGATGGAGACGGCCCGTCGATTGGCGATGTTTGAGCATAGGGTAGAAATTTGCAATGGAAATGCATGGATAGGAAAAGTATACGCACAAACAAAAACCCGGCCAAGTACATGATGTGGCAATAGTTTTCGCTCTAAAGTATCTCACAGAATGCTGTGGAAATATATTTCCCGTAAATTTTGCTGGTAGTGAAAAACTTTGTAATTAAAACAAAACTGATCCGAGGAGTTCTGTGGTAAGCTGTAAAAATGATGGCATTTTTTAGCAACTTCCTTGCGCAAAGTATCGCGCTGTAAACTTCCTTAAAAAGTGCAATAAATTTATCCATCGCTTAACATTCTAAATACTCATTTCAGAAGCCCTGGTGGGATATACAGGATGAACAAAAATGTACTGAAACAAAATGCTGTGCAAAACTCAGACGGACCCTCCCATCACCCATCCGAGCGAACCCGCGGAACAGCATAAAGTTGAGGTCGAAAGTTCACATTCATAAAGCCGACTCTTTGATACACATACACTGCGCGGTAAAAAAATCCCTCCAACATACACACTCACACAAACACACCGAAACCCCCTTCTGCCCAGCAATAAAACCGCAGCAGCTCTGCGGCAAGCAACGCTTGCAGGAAGGCAGCGGAAAGCCGTGCCGAAAAAAAAACGGGCAGCACAAAAATCCTGCGGTTCTCAGGTGTGCTCAGTCGATGAAAATTTAAATTAAAACATTTTCATTCAAAGTGATGTAGTGCACCGGGGGTGGAGGGTGGAAAGTTTATTCCAGCTACCGTCAAGGTAGTCAAGGCAAAGCAAAGTGGCAGCAAAGGGAAGTAGTTTAAAAATTAATTGCCTCGCGTTCGAGAGTGTGAAAGTTGCTGCTTTCGGTTTATGCGGGGGCGGGCAGGCAGGGGGCATGCTGTGTTTTGCATACATTTGAACTTTTTTTCTCCATACAGCGCTTCCTCGATCATCAGTCGTGAATTTTAAAAAAACGGAGTTAAATTGTGTGCTTCTTGCTTGTGAAGGAATTAAGTGCGATTGCAGTAAGAAAAACGGTGGAGCGAAGTGTTAAGCGGTGCAAGCGGACCTATCATTGAAAATTAAATTGATAATCCATGAAATGATTGCTTCATGGGTTCGTGAATGATTTCAAATGAATGATATTTCTCATTTATAGGAAATGAAGTGTGTGATTTTCTATGAGCAAATGTCGTTGATGTTAACGTGCGTCATTTTTTTTTATTAATTTTTATAGAGGCTTTGGCCTTCAGGCTAACATTCGCCTCTAACGTATGTCATTGATGAATTCGTTATCAAGCAGTTGTTCATCTATTTTTTGTTTTTGTTCGGTAGTAACGGCACGGTGTCGCATTAGTAAGTTGCTCGGCTAATAAAGTACATATAAAGGAGAAGACGCACACTGCTATTTTGTGATTGTCTTTGCAGGAAAAATGGTAAAAAGCAAAAATTTTACATGTTTTTTTAGCAAAAAAAACATATATTTATCTGGCTAATATGTGAGTTATTTGTTTGAAAATTTATACACATGATCTATTTGAATGGTTTTCTCCTATGATTGAGAAAGTATCACCATAAAAGAAGTGCATATAAACTGATGGAAATGAAAAGTAAACTGAAAGGAAAGATTAAAAGCTGTAAAATATTTTGAATTAGAAAAACAAAGATTTTAGTACAGAAACAGGTAATTGAACTTTTGAATGAATGAACATACTATTTTAAAAATTTATTTTCTCTAAAGTATCGTAATCGTATTTAAATGTTGATTCTCTTCTCTACATGGAGAACGGTGGAAAGCTGATAGTAGGTATCGTTTAATTTAGCTATCTTTGATCTGCTTCAGGCACAATAATTTATTGTCATTTTATTAGAGAATATTTGATTTTTTTTTCAAAAGGCTTGATAGCTGGTTTTTATCTTCAAAAGGCAGAACAAGTTTTCAATAGGCATTCTATGGTATGCATTATACCATATATTTAAAATCCTGCTGTAAATTCTGTTGGATACGAAAAACGACAAGAACAACCGTATGGTACTCTATGAAAGTGCTCTGTGGAATCCGGTCAAACTTAGTGAGACATTTGGTGTCATACCAATCAGTTTGTTTTATCTAAACACCTTGTAAAACATGTTGGTCACACATCTTACATACAGGCATCTTGTTTTTTTAAAACATCAAATGAGGGGCATTTAGAGGGGCAAATTTGATGCTAGATTTTCCAAAACTGATAAAAGCAAACTATAGAACAAATTGTTGCAGTATTAATTAGATTGCACAGTAGTTTGAGGGTTTTGCGTTCTTCCGTTTTTCAGGGTTCGACACCCTTTCTCTATTTGACAGTTTGTATGACGCCTAATCCTAGAGCATCTGTAACATTTATCGGTGCGTTTGGCGTATTCGACAGAATGTAGAGCAGGCCCTAACTGTTATGGATTTTGAAATAGTTTAAGTGTTAGACAAATAGAAGATATCTATCTAATTTTTTACCCAATCATAGGTCACGCGTGGCATAATTATTGTGTGAAAAAAGTGTTACGATTAGCAAGTCAACCAAAACCATCCATATTGATAAAAAGGTATATAGGTTAAACCTAAGGTTGTAAATGGTCACTACTGTACAATAAACCGCACATCGTAAACATTCTTTAAAGCACAACCATAAGAGCAACACTGCAGTACAAGAAATCTTTCGAAAATGCACATTTTGCAGAACGGATTGAAAAAAGCTTTTCCAACAAAAAATAGCTGTTCCGAAACCGTGATTAATTCCATGTTTACACTTGCCTCTCGCCTCTGCTTACATCAACCATTCGCACAGCCGGATCGTGGCCACCCGCTTTCGCTACGGGTACAATCGTGCAGTAAAATATTTACAAAACCCAAGGTAGAAGTTTACATTCCAGTGCCCGCTAATTGCTCGACCCGGAACGTGTCCACCGACCATTGGCATTTCGATTTTTAATTGTCCTTCGGCTCGTTCCGTTCCGGTTTCGTTTCTCTTCCGCAGAAAGTTGGCTTCACAGCGCTCGCCCTCGGCATGTTTATCTCGATACTGTTCGGATTCATTTTCGGGCTGATTCTCGGTACGACGCAGATGCCGTGGGGATTCGGCGATTTCCCAACCGAGGAAATGAAGGGCCGGTAAGTGATGGTGATGGTATGTGTTTTTTTTTTGCATAAGTGTTTCTTTTTGTATTTAAAATCAACAATTGTGTGCTCGCTTCGTTATTCGTGTCTCGTCGTTTGCCGGTAGCAATTTTTGCTTAATGCAGAAGAAACAAAGAGAGAGAGACACACACACACACAGATAATGAATTACAAATTCATCGTAACGCCCCGAGACCTACTTCCCACCCGTGCATACACGGTTTCGGTAACACGACGAAGAGGAAATGTAAAACAAAAGAAACGAAATGAAAATAATGAATGAAATCTCCAATTGGTTGTTAAATATTCGAAAACAAGACAACAGCGAAAATCACACAGAAATCATTCCATGCTTTCCATCCGGTGGGTATTTGGAAATGAATTAATTAAAGGAAAATATAGCGCAGCAACACACGTGCCCAAAAAAAATCTCGCTAGACGCCAAACACACCAAAAAGTTCTGTATTTAGGTTAGGATTTTACCTTTTCGCGATAGGCAAAAACAGTCGTGCTGTAGCGAGTATCGTCCATCCGGAAGCAGAAAACCACACCGGAAATGAACTAGTGGCAGTGGGAGTTACACATTAAACATAGAAAAATATTCAAAGAATGGAGCTAGCCCACCTGTATGAACCGTTCCGTTGTGCCCGGTCAGGGATATCGCCGCGAAATGTGCCCGGTTGGTTTTTCTCCCTGACCCTCCCCTCCCCCTCCCTCCCACAAATCCCACTTCACAGGTTGTCTGTGCGCATTCGGCGCTTGGTGGTTATGTTTCGGTTAGCAAAATGGAAAATAAATACACGGTGTGGTGTACGAATGGTCTGATAATGTCGGCAGGTTGCCACTGTGGGTTTCGCTTAAATTTGTGGCGATGAAACACATCCACTGGTTGTTGTTTTGTTTTGTTCCCTCCCACCCTTTGATCGATTAAGGGGTGGTTTGGGCAATTGTGTTGTAACGAGGCGGTGGGAAATTAAATTAGAAACATGCGTGATTTCGGTTAGCTTAGGAGAGCATGTCAAAGCTTTTTTTTGTTGTTGTTTGCTGTTGGGATGTGAGTTCAAAAGCCATAGCTTAGATTTTAAACGTTGCAATTGTTCGGTTAATCGATTGGTTGGCTTTGGTTGCAGTTAATTGATTATGCTGAGCGTAGACCTCATAACCAATCGCATAAGGGTGTAAAGTGGAACAATCATTTGTGTGGATACGTTCGTTTTGTTTCCGGTCAAATATTTTCGATATGGTTAGTGGAATGATTATATGTAGTTGCATGTTTGCTGCAGGTTTTATGTGTGTTAAGAACACTTTTTACTTATTTTTTGAAATGAAAAAAAAGTAAATTATTTGTTCATTAATTAATGTAATAATAACGTTAGTTAATAAGAATATGCGAATACATGCATAAATATAAATTAAAACAGAAAGGTAGTTTTTTCCAAGAAGAACATGCTGTTAAGTACTTAGGCATAGATTTGAGTTTTCGTTTACAATACTTCATTGAGTGCTAAATTGAACGTGAAACTAAACGAACTGGCAAACTTATAATCAGGTTGGCTGGCTTGCTGGAAAATTCTCCGTAGTGATGACTTGACTATTCAACTAAGTGTTACTTATAAGTATAATACTTAGTATCAATAAGTCTTATAAACTGTGGGCCACAAATAACCGGCACGGCCTGGAAGAGGTATTGTTCCGGAATATTTTTAAATCTCCCTTCAGTTTTAGTAAAACGAAAGCTTTCGTTAATATTAGTGTATTTTTTAAGCAGAAGTTTTTAACATATAACTTGTTAATCTCATTCCTCGCGTAATGTTTGGTTATTAAAAAAAGACTATAGAGTAAAATTAACAATAACTACTACTAACGACGCTTTAAGCTAAATGAGTTCAATATATGAGAAGGTTTGGATAAGTTATTTTAATAATGAACACGTTGAAAAAGCAAAAAAAAAAACAAGTGCTACATTGTAGATAAAAAATCAAGCTTAATTAGTCATATAATTCCAAGGAGAACCTAAAATTGGCATTGATGTTGCTAAGTACAAAACAGTGAGTACAAACGTTTTTTTTTTATTTCATCATTTAAAAAAAGAGAAACTTCTAGAAAATGATGAAAAGAAAAAACGATTCAATATTTGTATACAAACTCCTTGCATGAAACAAATAATCATCTCAGCCAATGTTCAAAGGAAGCTTTAAGGCCGTAAATATATTACCGTACCGCAGCTTGCTACCAATTATTTACAGGCAATGCACACAAATCGAACCATTCAACCGTTTTCTTCATATTTTCCAATCTCCTCGGCCTGCCTGCCCAAACCTCTCACCACCCCGCAGTGGCAACGCACGTTCCCTGTGGATGGGCATACTGTGGGCGCTAACGTCCGGAAGCGGTGTCGCGGTAGCATTGCTCCAGGGTTCGGCCGGACCATTGATAGGTGTTGCAATTTCCGCCTCGTTGCTACCACCGGTCGTGAACTGTGTAAGTATGAACGCAATCAAACTAAGCTCCATTTTAACCTGCACGGAACTGTGGCCGGCCCACCACGTTCGTTGCCCGAAGCGGCAACCGTTTCCGCGTAGCCCAATAATGATGCTCCATTTCCGCTACAAACATGTGTCGAAAGTACAATTCACTTTGCACATAATGGTGTGCAGCACGGATTCCCACCAGCAGCAAGAAATCGACGGCAATCGATTACACGACTTGGGATGCAATGCCGAAAAGGATCAAAAGCACCTACGCCCGAAAGCGTCGAGGAGCCGCGCTACGTACCTCGCGAGTCCGTAGGCCGTCGGACTAGAAACGTTCACGAACCTGGGCTCGGGATTGGTTTTGCAATACATTTTGAAGTAGTAGTCAGAGCCATTGACATTGACAAAGCATCGGTGCGCTTCCGAAAGCGGGCGCGCGAAGGACCATTAGATGCATCCTGTCATTAGAGGGCGAACAATACCGGATCGAACGCGGTTCGTTAAAATGTTCCAGCCCTCAGGCGGTACAATTGAATTGGGAACTTTTCACTATCGTTGCTACTGGTGCTGCAGCAGGTGAGAGAGCACCAAAAGTGAGGCCTAGTGTTTGGCGTAGGAAAGGTGTGCCCCCAAGGTGTTAATAGATTCATTAGGGATTATGAGATTTTATGACCGACAATATCCCTGGAGGTGGTGGATCTGCCATTGCTTTTTGAATGATGCTGCTATTCATTGCTTATTATTCCATTTACCCTGCATGTGACTTTTGTTGGCTTTTGCGAATAATTTAAGGTGGAAAATGGCAGAACGTGTCATCAGCAGCCTAGAAGCCTCATAAAATATTTGCATTTTTGAAAGTGAAATAAAGCTTTCAACAATATTTGCAAGTCGTTTTTTCAAATAAATTATAATGCTACAATATCGATAAACATTTCAATCAAGGGTAATAATCATTTTGGATCGGTTCTTTGAAAAACTGTTAATGTGAGAATGAAATGTTTATTTGATTAACACAATTAAATTTCATTTTCAGTTTCATGATTTGCAATTACTTTTTTCTAACATTATGAGACTTGTGCTCTTTTCTCCTAAGTGAAATACTCCAAGTTTTTTCATCAAGTAATAAAGTCCCCTCCTCTGGACTGTTCGATTGATTGGCGAATGTAAAACTCAAGGACATTCCCTACCATTTTCCCAACTAACGCCATCGGTAAATTGTGACAATGGCCACCTATTTGCCAAAACGTTTCTTTCTCCCTCTTGCCACTCAAAGCAGTGCGTGAAGACATCCTCCGGCGGAAGCAATTATTATACAAAAATCATTACAATAAACGGACGATGGAAAATATTACGATTCCAGCACACCATCCACCGGGCGTCTCCATTGACCGGGCATCTACCAGCGACCAGGCGTCTCCATCCGCAAAGCAAACCTCCAAAATACCCCATTAGCGTGGAGTGGTGGTGTTGAAAGTTCTTTAAATTACGCTAGCCACAGCAGCAAAATGAGGCTGCGGTGAGCGTGAAACTCGGTGGAAGACGGAAATCGTAATCGGCCTTGGTGGCGCACTTAAGGGACGACAATCGGATAGGCCGTCGCACCAAGGACGATTGACGCTTTGGTCTCCTTTCTCCACCATCCCATAGAGCGCGCATTTGGTTTTATATCCTGATTTTAATAGCTTAGTTCCACTTGATATTTCTCCACCGTCCGGTGCGTTGTGTTGCCAAATTGTTAAGCTCAAAAGTTTCCGCTGCCCGCGTGATGAAACCGAGAGATGATCATCATCTTTCCTGCCGGCGACTAGAACCATCAGCATCATCATTATCAACACCACTCGACAGTGGGAATGGAGCGAGCAAATATTCTATTTAAATCGGATGCGACATCGGACTATGTTTCTGTTCTGGAACCGACCCCCCCCCCCTCCCTTCGTTATCGCAGTGAAAGTTTTTCATCCGAACTCAAAATGCAATGCTCGGAAAGCGGTTGATAGTGGACTGGGTCCGGATGAAGCGGATTTGAAATGGCTGTGGCCTTCACCGACCGAGGCACTTCCTGTAGGTTGATCCGCTGGATGAAGCGTCAAGTTGATACATTGCGAACAGAATTCCCAGTACCCGGTATGGTACAGCCAGGGAAGCAGTGTTTGGTAGGGTTTTTACGATGTGTTCCCTGAAGCATCCTTCAACTCACAACCAGCTCGCTACCGCAGCTTGAGTATGGTCGCGTTTTGGCAGAACATTAATTTTACGATCATAGTTTTGTATCGTGCCCGTTTTGACTTATGCTTCCGGGCTTCTTGGATGGGATCGTAAAGTTTTATCGTTACAAGTACAGTCTCAGCATCGCAGGGAACGGGTGCGTTCAACTGAAAAGCTGACATATTACAGAAAGCGCTTCCTGTTTGAGGAGGCTGTTGGAGCACGGGGGAAGCTTTTGCGTGAAGAGAGACCTTAACGTTGTGTGTCAATATGTTTGTAGCAAGTTTAATGGGCGTGTTTAGCTTATAGGGTTAATGAGTTGATTATGACGGTGAAACAAAATATTATGTTCTTCTCGGAAATAATTGCAGGGATTGTCGGATTGAACAAAACTAGGTTCATGAGTTGCATAAATTAAGGCGTTGTTCAATCCCAGTAGGCTTTTTTCTCCCTCGAATTGATGAAAAGGCATTTTTTAAGATTTTTTTTAACTTTTTTATCATTTTGTTTTAAAATCCTGCCACTGCAATAAAAATTGAATCCTTCTTTTTGCTCACACTCCAGGGTCTCTTCTGGGCATTGGCCTGCATCTGGCTAATCTACAAAGAGGAAGACATCAAGATGCCCCACCTGAAAGGTGAACCGTACAGCGGTAATTCCAGCTACGAATTCATCTACACCAATTACATCCCCACGGAGTTTCTAATTAACGGCATCGTTTCCGGTCTGCTGACGGTGATCAACGTTATTTGCATCTTCATTACCGCCATCATCGTGCTGAAGATTAAGGAGGTAGCCGCACCGTACACCTCGAGCCCAGACCTCCGACGGTAAGCAGACGGAATGAGAGAGGAAGAGAAAGAGAGGAAGCGATTGTTGGTGCGGAAGAGCAATGGCCAACAATTTTAAAGCTTACCATCACATTATTACCTCTTTCTCCCCGTTGTCGGTTTATGGTCAACTGTTTTGTTGTGACCACCTTCGCTCGCCTGTGATGGTAGTTAATTGTATGTTTTTTTTAGCATTTTACTTTGTTCGCTGTGCATGTTAAAAAAGATGACAGATTTTTATCGTTCCGCTTTGGCATGACTGACAGTTTTTTTAATTGTTTCGCGCGTTTGTGCTTTATTTAATGAGTGAAGATGAACTTTTAATTTCAGTGAACGTTGGACGCTTTCTCGTGAATTATTGTAATTGCGGATCAGTTCGCAGCTTGTTGGTAAACTGATGATAAGAGAAGTTTACAATGAATCAAAAAAAGGAAAAAAAGACCTCGTGCTTTTCCTCTAACTGTTTGATGGATACATCGTTTTTGGAAAACACATTTAATTTAGAAACAAAACTATTTTCTAAGCAAAAGTGCTCAAATGCTTTTGAAAATAGTAAAAAAACTTGATTTTAGTTTAATTGGCTTAAGCATAAAAATTATGATCCAATCAACATAATATAGCTCTAAAATGATGCTATCGAAACGCTTACACGTACGTGTTGATAAGTCTCGTATTGTTGGTGACAAAAACTAAAAGGATACTTCCCAATTCTCAATCAAACAGCACCGATAAAAATGCAGCAGTCAGGCAGCAGGTGTTACCATTGCTCAATGTTAAATGGTACAGAACGCGATGGTTGTGCTACGTGTGATAGTTACACACCGCCGGGAAACGTGTGCAGCCGTGCAACATTGATGGGAAGTGAAAGAATGCTGCAAAAACTGTCCCCCCTCCCTGCAATCACCCGACTATGAGATGTAAAACTAACGGGTGGAAAATAATTGGCTCACGCTCTGTAGTAGCTTCCGTTGGCGAACGTTGCACAACATTCCAATGAAAACGTTAGGAGATCGCTTGATGCGCTTCTGCAGTAAAGAGGATTGGCCACTGCTCGTTACTATTGGACGCTGTTGCTGCTGGCTAGATAAAGCCTTTGTTGGTCGATCTGTTCTGCCTCCTTCTATCACCCACCGGTGTATGGTGATCATTGCTTTCCGTGGAAAATTGAATACTGCAAAATTACCCTTAGGGAGTAGTGCGTTTCAGCATTTGAACGCTTTCTGCCATTTTTAACTTTTGTTTCTCTGTCCTATTTTTAATTATTCTTTCAGCTGGGGCGTTTTGTGTATTCTGTCCTTTATTTTGCTAATAGTTTCACCTTTAGGTGATATTAATTTATTGCCTAAAAATGGCTGTTCTTTGCAACAAATTGTCAACCATAACCATTGCTGTCAGTTACAGTCCCTATGCGCAGTAACATGCAGTTAGAAATGCAAAAATACTTCATAACAAGCAAAACGGCCGAGTTAACGTCGAATATTACAAAAACTAGAGCAAAAACAGAATTCATTTGTTTTCACAGTGCTAATCGCATGTTTTGCTCCGCTTTTAGCAAGGGAAAACGTGAGATTCGTTTCGAGCAAAAACAGGGCAAAAAACCGTTTGCTACTAAGCTTAACCCATGGTGAGATTGCGGCGGAGAGCCAACACAGAGAAGTAGCTTTTTTGTTGCTGTAAAATCACAAAAAAAAACAAACAAGGAAAAATGCTGGTGGGGATTTGGCCGTGAGATGTAAAATCATAACAAACCGTGCATTTACGAACGTGTTCATAATATTCACCACCCTCTGCTTAGGGATGACCAGCACCGGTGGATTAGTGGAAAGCGATGAACTCCGTAAACCGTCCACAATCTGTACATTGTGTTTTTAAGCGCTGTGTTATGCGGTGAAGCACTTGCGATGAAAATTAAAGCACAAAAAGTGGTTTTGTTTTTGTTTTGGCTCTCTCTTGCTTCTGAGTTTTATTTGCACTAGCAAGGAGAAGGGAAAGAGTTGAAGTGAGCATGCGTGTAAAATAATAAAAACGTGATGCACGTTAGGATACAATAATGATAAAGCTTTATTTTTTGTCACGTTTCACTTTATCTTAAATAATTAAAAATTAGTGAGCAATGAGCGATTTGTGATTTGTCTTAAAATATCGATGGACACTTCTTCCAAAATTAAGATCTTTTGAAGCATTTTGCAATTTAAGCATGAATTTCTCGTAGCTCTACAAATTATGGCAATAATAAAAGTCATTCGTTCGCGGAATTTCGGAACAAAGTTTAGTGGTTTTGTCGCTGCATATAAGTGCCGTACTCGTGAGGTGCCAGATAAAAAGAGAAAGAAAATTCCTTATCCCTCCCTATTTATTAGGAAAGCTAAGATCGAGTGATCCCCGTTAGAGTAGTTCGGAAGAATTTGATCCGCCGATAAAACTAAAACTAAACTCGATAAACTCGAGCAGATATTTAAATGAGCAGTTGCTCCAACAAGTAGTTAATATTAATTCTACACCAAAACTTATTCGGTTTCGGTTGCTGAAAACGTGTTAATTATGCTGAAATAGCTTTATTAATTTATTCTGTTTGAGGCTTTCAACATGTTAAGACTATTGAAAATAAACTAAAGAAGGGGAAAATCAATGATAAGCAATTGAGAAGCGAGGGAAAGAATAGGTTTAGACTACTCAAGGGTAATTGTCTAGTGCTCGTTATTAAGCTATTGCTCGTTTACGATAAATACTAACGAAGGGGAGGGATTATGCTTGAAGGTCTTTAACGAAGATAAAGTTAACGAAATACACACATCGAAAGTAGCAGCGTCAAGATCCTAGGAGATTGATAATAAAGCTGTGTCGTAGGACTTAAAATTAGTCCAGGCAGTTTTGAATCTATTTTTTTTTTTACAACATATGGGGCGATAAAGGACTCGAACAGTTGTGACGGAATCTACTTGCAAATATGTGGGTAAATTTTCGTTTATTTATTTCAAGGTTCTCAAATCTTTTCAGTAGGGCTCAGCTAATTTTTTAGCTGATAGTGAATGCGAATAGCGTATAATAAAAAACTGATCTTTTCTATGAGCGAATGCCAATTATTCAAACATTCCTCAAAATTCTTTCCAGAGGATATTTGATTTAAATTGAACCATTTAGCAAATCTAGCCTTATGTTACTACATATTTAGCTTAATGCTTTTTTATGACGTTGATGATTTTATTACTGCGTTTCCAATAACCTACAAATGGTATGGCTTTGTTGTAGAGTAGAGGACCATAATAAAGAAGATTTTTTGAGGATAACGGATACTCCTTTGCCATAACGGACGTACTACCTAACACCTTACTATAGATCTTTCTTGGAAGAATTAGAAGCAAAGTGAACCCAAATAAGACTCGAAACTATTATTTATTTATTTTTTTAATTATTATATTTATATTACTATATTTAATTATTTATATTATTTATATTTATGTAATTATTAAATTAGTATGCTTGAGAGAATGAAACCGATTAACACAAGGACGTCTTTTGGTGAACTCCAAAGGAGAAAAAAAGCTAAAACAAGAAAAACTCATACCAAACCATCATACACGAGAGAGGTCTCTTTTTCTCTTTTCGAGAGCAAAAAGCGCAGACGAGTAGAGAGACTTTTCGTCGTCCTTCTCATCATGTGAAAGGCATCTGGCAATTCTGTAAGCTGTTCTTATACTCCCAGAACCTAACCGTTGCTCCATTTGCTCCGTAACAGTTCCCACCTTTTCGGTGTCACTTGGCGTGGCGCGGAAAATCTTTATAATCAACTAGATTACAACTTATCGTACCGGTACCGCCCCGGTGAGTAGAAGTAGATTTGCAAAGATAGAAACTCCTCCCGCTACCGCGTAGCTACCGCGGAAGCTGCATGGAAATGAGGCAAAACGAAAAACGCTTCCTCACGGGGGCGCTTTTGACATGTTTGTGGAACCCTTGGCCGTGAGCGAGTTTCGGGATGCCAGTGGATCAGCTACTGCCATACCCTGCCCTATGTCCCTCACAGGCAATGGGGCACGAAATGAAACGATGCTCAAAATTAGTCAAGGTTCTGTGTCGGTGCGATGTCAGTAGGTCGTTACTTGCAGGCACCTTACGGGTTCGCTGTTTTCCATCGTCTTATCATGTGTGCTCCATTGTTGTACGCGAACGAAGCCCTTCTCTTTCGCTTCTTTTGCTATCCGTTCCGAGCAACATGCAAAGGCTACACATCACCCCAAAAATAGCGAACCATTGCGTTGGTATATTCATTGTTTTCCATTGGTTAACCACTTTTCTAACTGAAACGGAAATTGGAAAAATCAACACACCACCGTACGTACCCCCAAACGGGGCAGCTTGGCGGGCAGGTCTTACAATCTTGCAGGCAACACGGGCCAACGCGTGCGCTTACGCTAAACTTTAATATTTATGATTGTTTCTTCCCACTTGGTTTCTCACCGCGAGCAGGCACCAACGACCACGGCTCTGGCGGAAGCTGGTAGAGAAACATATTTTTTGGTGAACGAGTGCGTTTGAATAAATTTCCCGACCACTACCCTTCCCCACCGCTAGCTTGCAGGGATGAGTGAGGTGCTAACCTTTCCGCCATTTTACAAACTACCTTCCCGCGGAAGGCGAGTGCGTAAATTTACATAAATAAATGTCAAAATTTAGGGGTGGCCCAAGGTGGATAATAAAGCGAATGGTGGGAAAAGCGGAAACAGCTTGACGGCAATGACAGCCGCGCACAGGTTGGCGCTGAAACCAAATCCGGGACTTGGCTTAATTTTTTTGTGTTGGCAAAGTAAATGATGGAAATTATTGGTAATTTGTGGTGAGAGCAAACGCAAAGCCGAAGTTCAAGACAAAACAAAAACAGTACAATGAAGCTCGAAACAAACCGAATCAAGCTGGTGTGCTTCGACGTGAGACTTTTTTAATTAAAGCCTCCATTTGTCAGCTATCCGTGTGCGATTGACTGTTGCGAAGAATAAACAAAGTTCACATTGGACGTTATGTAGCTGGAATTAATTTTAAAAATATTTATTTAACATCGTCAAAGATAAATGAAATGCCGATGCTCCAAATTTGCTCTTTACGTCGGAAAGCATTCAGTTCAAACGATTCGATACTTATTTTTGCATGAGATTTCTTCCATAAACAAAATGTGACATTATTACAGTAACTCAGTGAAGATTACAATTGTATGCTTTTATTTAATTGCAGATTTTGGGAAACGGACATTCGCACGGCTCGTACAGCAAATCGGACCACCATTCGGCGTAATCGGGGTGGCGAAGCGGACATTATGTCAACGTAAGTAGCATCATCATTTGCAGTTTGCACACTGTTTATTCGCTCTTTTTCCTTCCAAAAGATATTTTATGTTTTTTCCACATTTTATGGTGCAACAGTCAATTGAAGTTTCAAAGCAAATTGTTCAGGAGATGGTTGCAAGGTTTATTACATTGATCAAAAACCTCCCATTACGCTGAAAATGAGCGCAATGTGAAGCGTAGATCTGTAGAAGCTATTTATTTGTATCATATTCAATCAAACTTTCACCCTCCTTCCTTCCCGCTACGATTACTTCAAAGCAACAATCACTTGTGAACAGTTTACAAACTCACTACGAGTTTGATGGAAATCGTTCACCTCGCCTGTGAAAGCAACCGTGGCGAACAGTGCTCGAAAAGCGATAAAAAAGTTACAACACAGCCCGAGGAGTCATATTTGAAAAGTTAATAAATATTTACAATCGTTCGCTGAGGGACTGAGACTAGCGCAAACTCTTACATCCTTTCCATTGTCCTGCTCTGCCTTTCTCTGCCAAAGCCTGCCATTCATAACGAACTCAGCAACGGAAAGTGAACAACGAGTGGGTTGAATGAATTTCTTCCTTCCCACACTCGTGGGAAGTTATTTGACGGTTTCGACTTTCACCAAACTCTTCAGCTCGTTCCGGGCACCATCATCTCCTCGACGTGGACTACTAGGACAAAAATTTCCCCGAGCTGCTTGAGGATTTCTGGGACTCCCTTTATTTTTCAGTGTTTCATCCTTTTTATTCACAGCTTTGTTTTTCTCTTCGCTCGAACAGATACGCTGAGCTGGAAAATGACCCAAAGGCACGGAATCTGGAGAATGCACTCGAGCAGGCCCTGAAGGAAGCCGTCGACGATGACACCTACCGAAAGGTCAAGCGGATGAGCTATTCCAGCAATGCAGCGGGCGAGGTAAGTCCACTCACTGTCAGTCCCACTATTTTCGTGGGTTCCGTGAGCTTTCCTCTTCTGCAGTCGCACGGTTGGCGTTCGGTGAGAGTGAAATTAAGCGACCGAAAGCAGAAAACCCGTTCCGGGCTTTGGTGCACAGGTGGTGTTGCTTTGGAGATAAATTCCAAAGTTTTGCCGGTGGATTCTGGCCGAAGCGCTCTCGGTGCCTTTTCTCGACAGCTGGGCCCGTCGATGCTCGGTGAAGAATGTGTGCCGGTCCGTGACCTGTAACCGATACCGTTTTGGGATCGAACCCGATGATCGGATGATGCTTGAGAACGTATTTGGCGTTGCTGCTGCTGCTGCTGCTTCTGGTAGAGAACGATTTATCGCTGTCCCAGACCGGGGCTGATTTTGGTCCCGTGCCTGAAGACTAATGCTAGCATCGATGAACTCTCTGCCAAGGGGATCAGGTTTGCAGGGTATGACATATAGCAGCAGAAGTATCGGTGATTAAATCGAAAGCCCGTCTCCCGTACCGGACGATACCTGTGACGCGTTTCTAGCAGGTGTTTGGTGCTCAGAAAGCGAATCCCGAAGCAAAAGATGCTGTCCTTTAAAAATGTTCACACCTTCGTGTCATTATTCAAATGTCGGTTGAAGCAATACGAGCTGGCCGTTTCAACCAATATTAGAAAAAGTCAATTGAGGGAACCATGAAAGGTGGTTTTAAGCAGTCTTCTTTAAGTTCTTGTGCTTGTCTGTAACTTAAAGCGGACTAAAATGCTCAACATTCAAGGAAAACTAATATGTCTTACGAACACCTGAATGTATGCAATGAATTTAACAACTCACAACACATGCTGTTGTAAAATTATTCTTCTTCTTGCATGCAACCCTTAGAGGGTCAAGGCCTACTAGAGCACTGATGAGCTTTTCGTTTACGGTAAACTGATACAACGCCGTGCATATGCAGCCCTACGCCTTTACTACTCAGACCACCAAGGCGGTCTCCTTTACTCCTTATTTTTGTTCATATACATGTACTATACATTTTACTCTTGTGTCAGTTGTTTTGGTTTAGTACTATTTTCTGAAATTTAATTGGCTCTTTTGCAAAAAATTACCATTCGAATTGGCAACAAACAATCAAATTATAGCTCATTTGCCATAAAAAGAATGTTGTTTATTTTAGTTTGTTTGCTTGTGTGATTTACTTAATACAGTTCTTCACTATGTTGTTGAGTTTTTTTTTTGTGATTTTCTGAGTTTTATTTACCTAGAGTTTAATGTTCAATCTATCTTTTATTGATGTTGGACAGTTTAAAATACTAATCGTTTCGGTAATGGTATCTAATAAGTTTTTTATCGAACAATGAAATTTATTTAAATGTTCTCTTCGATCTCACGTTTCCTAAATACGATTCATTCAATTTTTTTTAAGTGAATTGAATTGATATCAGATTTCCAAAGTATGTATGACTCCCTTTTTGCGTTTGTCAATATCTTGTCTACTCATTTTTGTATGTGCTTGTACAGTGCAGGCTACAATTAGTACATTTTGTTTGAAAATCTTAAATTGATGTTGCGTTTTTTACTTTTATGTTTATCTTGTCCTAATTTAATCATTACCCTAGGTCAATTTTATTTTTTTCTTTGCAATGCGTGACACTTTTTTATTTTTTATTATTTTGAACTGAAAAATTAATATTTCATGATTTAAATACATGTACACATGTAAACACATGTTGGCTTATTGTAGGAAAAATATTTTGGCTAACAGGAATATTATATTAAGGCAGGTGAAGCATTGAATGGCACACCAAATAAATATGTAAAGTAAATTATTCTAATTGCATGTTCAATTGGCTAGAAATCCTCGGAAAAGTAGATTTGCAAAAGTTGCATAGTAGTATGTTTCGTTCGAAAACCTTTCAAAAACTGTTTATGATCAATACTTCCGAATTATGGAACAAAAAAACTACGCAAGATTTCAACAATTTCTGCATAAACATGATAAGTTAATATTCCATTTCATATTGTCGTCAAGATAAATCGTCTTTAAATATGTAAAATTAAATTTGCAGTATTTTACTCTCTTACCTTCCATTGTCCACGGGAACCAGAAATGAGACAAGACATGTTTCAAGTAGCATGCAATGTTAATAATGCTTCTTTCCGCTCGCCACCTAGCGCTCCGAAGCGTACAAATGAATACATGCTTCACATATATCTCACACGGAATGAACGAGAGAAAACGTCCCGCCTGCCCGGAAGTGGAAAGGCAAATTCTATTATTCTGTAATCAAGTCAGTGCAAGATCGTTGGCATCTCGCCCACCAGCCTTCGGTCGGTACTTCAACCGAAGGTGAATCAGAATGGGGTGGTAGCGTGCTCGGTAATGATAAACCCACGGGAAGCTCATGCGGAAGGAACACCAAAAAACTGGCCAAACGCATATCCAAAGAGATGCCCCTAGTGCCTCTGCGCGCTTGTGCCCATTACACACCACAACATCGGCATCCCTAAAACGGTCGGCCCTTGTTATGCAGATTTGCTCGGGCAGAAGTGTTGTGTCGGCGGCTGTCGCTTGGAAAGCCGTGAACCGATTGGCAGGGAAAACTACCCGTATCATCTAAACACACACACACATACAGACTCGCGACCCGGACGCAGCTGCTGTACAAATGATCGGCCATCACAGACCACTCGTCGTCCTATGGGCATCTGTTCCCCACCTCTCCCACCGTCCGTGATTTATGTCCGCACTTGGGCCTCGCAAAATTGCTCGTAGCGGCCACCCCATCTCCATCACGCCATGCTCATGTTTAGCTTCGTTTGTCATTTTTCATGCTTTTCACTCTCAACTGATAAATGTTGATTTTGGCTTCCGTTCCATCCGTTGCTCTCTACGTTCTAGTTGGGTTTTGGTGGCTGCTGTGTGTTATGGTTTACGTTTTGTTTGTCCGCCGTGTTTGGCTGCTGTGGAGCTGTGGAGTACATTGTTACTTACGGGTGACGTGTATGTGTATGGTAGTAGCATAAGTCAGCGAAGTGTGCTTGAAAAACGAAACCTCACCCAGAACCGTTCGTGCAACGTCGTCCGACCTCCGATAGCAGCAAACGTTGCATTTTGCCTCGGGTGAGGAAAGCCCGTTCAAACCGTTTGTATCAAGTGGTGCTACCGTTGAGTTTTTATTTTCGGTCCTTCCGTGGCGTACAAGGGTAAAACATGTAAGCATCTAACGCGGGAGGTTGAAAATTAAGATGTGTGGATGTGTTGCAGCGGACGGTTCTGTAGGTGGTGTAGTGTAGTGCACGAGTCGGCAAACATAGGGGGAGCTTATGCTAACTGCTTGGTTTCGCCGGCGGATCTTGGTTGTGGTATTTTCCTTGCTGTTGATGTTGTTGCAACGCGGGAGGAGAAGTTTCAATGTGAAGCATAAATAAACTCGCAATGAGATGGGTACTACACGAAGCGGCAGAATGGCGTTGCACCAAGGCACGGAATATTACATTCTTTCTTGCGAAAAAAAAGCATGCGCTTTCCGTCATATATACTAATGATATGTTTCAAGTTTCCTGTAGCAAAAAAAGGTTACCACCAAATGAAGCGTCAAAAATACATTGCAATAGATGCAAAATTTAGTTTATACATCATTAAATTTTGTTGCAAAGTTCTACATTTTTTACGTATAAAATTCGTTCCTCTCGTTAGCGGTACCAAGCACTACAGCTATTTTTATGTACCACAGTTTTCCATGGGCAAAAATTTCCGTTTTTTTTTCTTCTTGTACCGTCTATCCGCTTCCCACAAGAGTACCGTGCGCGGATTTCTTCCTAGTTAACATTTCATATTTCTGCCAGTGGCTGTCAAGTCGTTATTATGTTTTCCCATTACTTTCCCTCCGTCGAGCAAGATTGTGGTAAAGCTTTTGGTAAGAGAGCTTCGCGAGCATGCGGGATTTTGCTGCGTGTATTCTTGAAATTTGTGGAGCGACAAGCGAGTCTGGGAATTATAATGAGGCTAAGCAACAAACCTTTGTCACGTGTATGTTTGTGTGTGTACCATTCGTTATGTTTTTGTTATTTTGAAACGTAAGAGAGCTTTTCCTGCACACGTTTGCTCTTACAAACTGTAGCAGACTCGAGAATTTTGTTTTGTAAATGTGACACTTGCCCATATATTTTTTAAAGAACGGCTCATACATTTTCAGTAGGCTTTGTCTCTCACACGAGGAAAAATGTGACACATATGAAGCTTACGAGTGAAACAATATGTGACAGCTGTCTGCGTCCTGCTGTAGAGTGAGACAGGAATAATTTACACGCCTCTGTAAAGCTTAGCGAAAATGTATCTTTACCGAGACGTATCTGTTGTGATGGTTCTATGAGCATTTACTGCCATACCAGTTTTCTTAGTGACAAGAATGTGTGTTTTACTGAAATAAATAAATCTCGCTTTGTGTTAATGTTTTCTATCCATCTTCATGCTAGTTTTTTAATCAATCAGTATGATCTATGAAATAACTGTCTACCAACTGTCAGCTACATTTCGTTGCAGTCAAAAAATAAAATTAAACAATAAAAACAATCCTTTCAGCGAAAAATCGTTTAAACGTTTTCCAAACGCAGCGCCTTGCTGAGCGGTGGACCGAATTTAAAGGCACACAGCTTATTCCATCTACCGTGGGGCTACTTCCGCCAAATTTTTGTTCTCATTGGTGCCCCAAATGAACGTTTCATTTGACGTCATGTTACATGGCGCCACCGAGCCCACACACACACACAGACAGTCACAATATGACAGACGCAGATTTTGTTCGGACCGAAAGTGCGATGCTGTTTTGTAGCCCAGCATCAGGGAAAAAGGGTAACACGGAAAGCATATTTAAAAAATGCTCCCAATCCTGCCCAGCTTGACGGTTGACGCGTGCTAAAAACAACTCTTTCTTCCTATCGGGGAAAAATCAGCAGCACGAAAAACACCGGAATGGTAGCAAAAAGCTTGGCTTTTGGTTGTAGCGCGTGAAATTTCGGTGATTGTCTTTCGTGGCAGGGACGCACAATCTCAACTGTGCCCGGCGAGCGATGTATGACAGCGGTGGAGCTTGAATTTGAAAAGTTGGACAGCGTCATGTCACGTGTGCGGTGCGTGTGAGCGACGAACGCACATTAAGCACATACAGTCGCATACATGCACACACTTTTAGAGTAACCAGGTCGCGTGCCAAGCAATAGTGACGAATGGTGCATTTAAATGTGATGCTGAACTGCTATCACTATCGTGAGCTAAGGTATTAGTTGACTCGGTCACGTTTTTAAGCCGTATTTGTCTAGCACGTGCTGTCGGAAAAGTGATAATTTGTTAAACAATATACAACCGGTCGGTGCGGGCTGCACAGTAGGCTCGTAGTGTAAAAATATATTGCTAACTGTGTTACGGTTCAAATTTAGAGCCAAGCTAATCATTTAATAAAACGCCGAAATGTATACAGTGGTTTTATACTGAAAATTAGCATACGCATCGGCCTGTTTACGGGTCAGTATTAAAGCAAAACGCTTTACCATTCGCCTAAATGTATGCAATGGCCCTCGAACTTTGCTTGTTCAATGCTTTAGTTTTGAAGAAAATGTATAAGGTTCAGAAGAACAAAAGAAATCACTAATACAACTTCTACAATGACTGAATACCGAAACTAGCATCTGCTTCTGTTCGATTTACGGTGCTGTTGTATTAAGCAAAAACGAAGTAAACTTCAGATATTTGCCTAAATATATGCAATTCCTGCATCTGTTTTTTTATTCGGCAATAACAGCCTGACCGTATTGTTATTTATATATTTCGCATTTGTCTTACCAATAATCAACTCGATCGTTAAGTTATTCTTTTCAAGCTCTAATTGATAAAATATTTCTCATCAGGCTTAATATGAATGCCGTTCAATTTATTCTCGAAATAAATTTTTCGAAATTCAATCTTATCGAAACTGAACGAATTTGCTCCATTTCCAATTCGACTCTTCTTACCACTTTATTTTACTGATTTATCATTGCCTGGTCTGCAGTCGGTGTGAGAGAAAGCCTGAATTACGAAAAGGATTATGTTGGTCCACTTGCTCACCCTACCAGGTCCCTTTAACACCGATCAAATTTACGTCCACCCTACCACGATCCTAAATTTTTGCCCTGCTATCACCAATTTATGGTTTCGCTCGAGATGAACAACGCTTCCCTTTTCAAAAGCGTATCATCATCCTCGGTGCCCCTGTCACCTGTTTTATGAACAAGGCTAATTAAGCCGAGCTTAAGTAAAAATTTAATTAGCTTTCAATCCAGCGTCCAATGCACCGAGTTCCGTGCTGGACGTTGAAAGTAGCATCGGGCAAGGTGCGGCAGAGGGAAAATTTGTCATCGTACGTGTTTTCTGCCGTGTTTTCCGATCGGCCTGCATATTTGACCTATCATTAATCCAGAGTGGGTCGCTGTGTCTGTGTTTGTGTGTGTGTGTGTGTGGTTTGTTGATTAGAGAACGCGGGAAACCCGTTGAGAGGGGTCGATTGATTTTCGGGACACGATGATAGACGACAGTCAGCGGTGACTCGCTTGTGTATGAATTGAAATTAATTGCAATTGGTGTGCTGTTGACCAACTAACCCCTTTTAAACTACCTCTCTCACATAAACTGAAAGTTATTGGAGCGTATTGCTGTGACCAGCGTCACCTCATCAATCATGTTGAATAAAATGATGTACCAAAAACTGGTGGTGACGGTTATTAAAACAAGCAAATTGAATGACTCAGGATCAGTAACAGGATGATATGGCTCTGTCAGTTCGTTCTTCGAACACTTATTATCGTGTCAAATTTCTTCTACACCAATCTCTTCAAAAGTTGTTTAAGTCTGGCACAGTAAGCAGACAAGTGGGGTCTTGTTTGTCTTGTTTTTTTTCCAAAAAGTTGATACACTCGCAACCCCTCTCACTCTTCTTCTTCACTATACTAATTGTAAGATACAATTTCCAGATTGCCGAACGCCTGTTTGGGCACGGTTCCGGTTCCGGGATGACAGGAGTGCCCACCAACAATGGAGGTCAAATTGGAAATCCGATGGCAACGGCTGTAGGCTCGAACACAAAGACGGCTGCCGATTTGAAGCTGCTCGAAAAGCTCGTTACCTCACTGCTGGAAACGCACGGTAGCTCGTCCTCCCCTGTAGCTAGCGATGGACTTCATCGTAGCGGTTCCGTGCTGGGGCGCTTCCGGCCAATGTCGCGCTCGTTCCGCTCGACAAGCTCGCTGCGAAGACGCAACGAAGGTTCGGGTGTTTCTACCGGTGGCACCGGGCAGGGTGGAGGACCGGCCGGTGGTGAGGGAACGATGCCAACTATTCAGGAATCTGGCACCGACCGTAACAGCCGCCGAGGGTCGTGGAACGAACGGGCTGGCGGTAATGTGCGACGGGTGCTGAACTCTATCGCTAATGCGCCCCACCGGTTCAGTCAGTCGCTGAGTGGTGGCGGTGGCTCGCTTCAGGATAACGACGAGGAGCGCAGTAATTTGACGCAGAACATTCTTTGACGGGGTCGCGACAAAGTTAATAAGGATAACTGGAGTTGCGGAAAGCGGGAAGCGACTTTCCCGTGGTGAGATGTTTGGGAAGTATATCCATTACACTTTGGTAGATAGGACAATGTGTATGCTGGGTAGTATTTATAGATTGAAGAAATAGCCACATTTACGACTAAATAATATTTATACGCTTCTATGTTTGAATTTGTAGACATGATGAAAATAGTTGAAAAATGTGCTAAATATTAAATTTCAAGTTAAAAGTCAACAACGTGTACAGTAAACAGTGAAACAGATGCGCAGAGATGTTACATCATTCCGCTTAGAAATGATTCATTACTAGATTGTTCCCGCTGTGTTAGCAAACACTCCTGATTCGCGAGTAAATAAAAGATAAAGTACCATGCGTGTTTCAGCAAACGGTTGTACATTTTAATGAGAACGCCATGCCCGTTGGCACAGTGGCATCAGGATCCCCCCCCCACCCTAGTGCATCGTTTCAGCCCAACCAATCACCATCCACAGTAAGTACGCCTAAAGTTATGCAACTTACCTGCTTTTCCAGCACCATCACCGTATTTTCATTCAGCTGATGTTCACCGTTGTCGTTGAGCTCGAAGTGCGACGCGTTCGCTAACCGTATCGTCATTTCGTATTTGGCCCTGCCACGACCTGTAAAGGGTGACGGAGAAGATTAAAAAATGTGCGATAAAAAATGCGCGATTTTGTTCTAATGTGTAACGCAGAGAGCCCAAGCCTGGCGTTAAAGTTAGTGTTTTTACCGTGGTGTAACGATTGTGCAACAGTATAATGTTTTAAGCAAGGGCACTGCACTGCAAAGCGTTCTAATGTAATCAGATGCTTGGTTCACTAAAAGTTTTCACTCCCAGGTTCTGCGGGCTGCTTTAAGAGCCCACTCTCATCGCTGGTTTATAATGGAATAATCTTTCCATTTATCCCTTTCTAGGTATTTAGTGCTGCTAAAACACTATCATCTGAGTAGCTTTTCTCCGACTCTCAGGCATAGTGTTTTGCATTCTCATCCCTGCTTTACACAGCCATTAAGCAAACCATTCTATGCCTTATCTGTGTTATACTTTCATCAAAATCATAATCTTGTTTTTTCAGAGGTTGTTTCAAAACGGAGCATTAAGAGAGCACAGAAAAGCACAGAAAAAGATTTTGCCTTGCCTCTACTATTTCAGCTTAACCGTAGCGAGTGGTTGAATTAGTAGAATGAAATTAGGCTCATAGTGAATGGACTTTTGCTGACGATGGTGTCCTTGCTTATCGGTGCGCTAGCGTGTCGCCCGTGCCCCGCACCAAGCGTAAAAGAAACTTCCATTATGAAGTTTGGCGTACCGAGCGGGCGCGTATCCCTCCGAAACCGATTAGGCCGGGCTGATAATCGGCCTATTAAACTAATGCATAATTTACGCTTATGTCACCCCGGTTTCATCCCGATAATGAAGTGTTGCGGACCCGGTGCCGTAGTTTTTGTGCTCTTCGGCCCAAAAAAACTAATCCATTGGAGGGGCTCTGCTTTAGGGAGTCTCTGCATTATGTATGCAAAAGTGAAAAGCTGCTTGATCATTAGATCGTAGACAAAAAACACGATAATAGTGAAGGTGATAGAGAAGCAGTGATGTAGATGGTTTTGCTTTTCTGCGTACAGTTTGGCAAGGGCATTGATATCGGTGGCCTGTGGGCAAACAGGAATGAAAGTGAACGTGTTGGATAGTGCGAGGGTTGTGCCATTAATCATGCACACTGTTTGCTTTTCCCGGCAAACGGAAAAAACTCCAATTGGATGTCAGCGCTTATGCAAATGTTTATCATAGATTTAATGAGGCGAAATGTATCGTACGCCTAAAGGTGGAACATTTTTCTACGGTGGTTCCATGCGGTGTGATGCTGCGCCGGTATTTTTAATTACACAAGGATTAAGTGTTGACCAGCGCTGGGTAAGAGCACATTGCAAAGGAAAACATCACGCACTTCTGTGCTGTGCAGCTTTTCTTGTGTGAGGCATTGGTGAGGTAATCTTCAGTCCGGGGTTTTCGGCACCAAATATCACGAACGCACGGTAAATGCTTCATGCTTCTGCAATAAATAAATAATCGCTGTCAGGCACCCAACTGGGACCAACAGTTTTTTGTTTACCGATGGAATTAAAGTGTCAGAGCAGTAGGCAAAGTAAAGCTTGTTGGTACACTTTTATTATACAGCAGGCAGTGCAACTGGGTCAGCGGAACACCGCGAGAGCGTTTTGGATCCATGCTGCATTGCATACATTTGGGCGTTGTATCATGAACGGCCGTTGCACAAAATGCTTTTTCCCAGTCCGTTGTTAAGAGCATTACCTTTATTAAACTAATCGTTCACTTGTCTCTGCCAACGCTGCTGCTTAACATTGGAACATTTTCACATCGCTTTCGATAAACTGGGACTCTGTTCCAAAAAACGTCATCTTCTCTTTTCTGAAGCTTTTGCTCCTGCAATGAAACCCTTAGCAGTAGCAGCATACACCCAAGGAGCAAAAAAACATGGTATTCAGTACAAATAAAAACACATTACACCCAACACGCCTGGGGGAGTTTGACTTCTCACAAACCTACTGTATATGATGAGAAATTTACTACTTCCGTTCCCTGTCTTTTTCCTCCTACACCTTCACCATGTCGCCTACGCCGGGTGAGACGTAAAACATCTGAACTTTATCGTTTCCCCCAAAACCACCATCAGTGTACGCCTCCGCTTGCCTTTACAGCTGCAGCATTCACCTGTCACGTGCAAAAGAGGCAAGTTTTTCTGCCCGTACTGTAAGTGTTGCATCACTAGCAGGGGTTAGCCGTGGCAGCCTGGCAAGCGGAACGCCGCCGGGGGAAAGCTCAAGAGGCTTCGATACTTACTCGAGGACGATATGCTCTGGTCACAGCGGCACACGTCCAAGCTGTCACCGGGCGAAATACACTGGCGAAAGCAGTCGTCACCTTCCTTGTCGAGATTGCAGCCTGTTTGGGGGGGGCGAGAAAGAATGTGAGAGAAAAGAAAAAGAAGAGAAAGAAAGAAGTTGGTCAAATTTTCATCCTTTTTCCGGTAAAGTTGCTTCGCTTTTGCTGTTTGGGCCGTTTCTTTCACGATGGGTGTGGCACTACGGGCTGTTTGGGTATGAGGGACACATGGAAAGGAAAGGTACGGACAAGCAGCACCAAATGGTCCGTCTGATGTAGGGAAAAACGGGAATGCTAAAAATAGTTTCTGCACAGGCACGTCGCCTGGGACAGCTCGTAAGTCTACGGACCATTAACTCGAGGACAGTTGGACGCAGACCTGGGCGGGTGTGTGTGTGTGTTTGCGTGATTTCTAGCAGCAGGTGGAGTGGAAACAGTACGAATGATCCAAGCTTATAAAGAGAAGGATTCATGAGAAGAGATGCTTAGAATTTGTGTGTGTGTCTGATTTCTGTTCCGTTTACAGCATGGGTGTCTAGGGCGAGCGTAGAGTGTGTGTGAGGATCACTTTCGTTCCCTTTGAACTTGAACAACTTTACTCGACGCTTTAACTTTAGCGATGGCTAGCCACTTGTCCCCGACTTGCAAACCAATTCTCCACCTGCTGGAGGAAACGAAACAAAACCATGTCCTCGAAACGAAATTCCTAACGAAGCTGTGATCCCTGCCGGGTTAAAGAATTTGTACTACTGCTGGCTCTGCTGGCTACGTTCTGAATCTTACCGCAAAAAAAAGGGACGGGTGATTTAGATGTCGACCCAAGGTATACCCCGGGTGACATCATCATTAGCTGTGAACAAAACGGGTGTATATTTACTATGCAACCTGAATGTGAAACTCCAAAGAACATTCACCTACTCCCTCTCATCCCGTCTAACGTGACGGTCTCGCATGTGTGAATGTGACGGTGGTGTGAGTTAATGATGACGACCCCACCGACACAAATGACCGTAATGTCGGTCGGCAGTGCAGAATAAATCGCTCTAGGATTATTTTCCTTTTGCGCACTTGCTTCTTCTTCACTCTCTCGCTTTATCCGAAACACTTTCAAGCACGCCGTAGGTGTCCAGCCATAAAAACGCACAAGATGAGTGGCTACGTTGGCTACTGTACTGTCGGGTACTACCGAAAAGGCGTGCACCTAATGGTATTGTTATATTTTATGCTTATCATATCGAGTCCATCGCTGTACCTGCAGCGGTTTCGATTGCCAGCGCAAGGAGATGAACTTTTGCCACGAAGGTTAGCGTTACGGGTCAAAAGTGGTAAAAACGGTGTATATGTATTTTGTTTTGCCTCACCCTCAGTGGCATTGACAGGCCCAGCGACCAGCGATTCCACTCAATCAGTTACATCCCTACCGGGGGAGTGATGCTTCCCGCTTTGTGCACGATACGCTATCGGATGGGACCTTGCGTGGATATTATCTCATCGCTAGGCATAAATCATTGGTTGGTAAATATTTAACGACGGGAGCACAACCAAGCGCAAGCCAGCTTTGGGAGCACGAAACCCGGTCCCGGAACGGGTGCTGCGCGTTGTTTGTGGCAGTGGGGATGAAGGAAAAAGCAATTTCAGCGTTTCGAGTATGTCCATTCAGTGGTGAGAAAGGTAGAGAAAGGTGTAAAAAGGTAAAAAGATATCCATTTTTAAAGCCCTCAGGAGCAGGCAATAGTTTGGAGGGAACCATGTTAAAGTGGACATGGACGAAAGGTTTTATTTCCTTTTTTCAAAAGCTTTTAAAATAATGTGTAGTTACGGTTCCTGTAGTAATCGAAGAAGATAGGCCGGATTTATCTTTCTAGCTTGTAAAATTATCAATAAGCTATACGGCCGTTACCACCGAATAAAAAAATATCAAAAAGACTCAACATTTTTTTTTAACATACTGTTCAAAATGCGCTTTTCTTCAATTGGAGTACGATTTACAAAATACTTAACGTTAATTTAACATATTTAACAAATGTCTCACGTTCTCGACACTCTTTGGATTCTGCTCTTTTATACCAAAGTATGTATACCCTCGATCAAAGTCGGAAGCATTATGCTTCAGTGATGATCAAAGTTTGAATTTTGTTGTGTATTATTGATTTTCTAATTGAAAAGAGGGGTTTTACATAATTTCACGTACTGTCAGTGTCATAAATTGTTATGACATCTTGTGATATAAAGAGCAAAATTATTAAAATCTCTATGCATTTTTTGAACGTCTATTTCATTATATCTTGGATAGAAGGTATTTGAGAATTTCTTTTTAATTTCTTTTTTACAATTTTAATCAGTTCATAGATTTTTATTTAGACAGAGTAGAATATATAGCAGGTTGCCTATTAAGCCAAAGATAATTACGAAAATTAACATATATTTTCATATTTATAAACGTCGATAGAAGGGAGCGTAGCGCGCGCGCGCGTTGATCAATGTTTTATGTATATCTGTTTTATGTATGACACACTTGAAAGGGGCCTCTGTAAGTCCATTGAATTTTAATAAATATAATAATAATAATAATAATAATAATAATAATAATAATGATAAGGGATGCTAAAAACGGAAGAAGTCTTAATAATGAAAACATTCAAACATTTAAATAGCTGGAATTATAAAATTGTCTTTACTTTTCAGTAAAATTGTCAAAACCCCTGAAAGTATGCAAAGTGGCATTTTCATACCACATACTGCATTAGTATTTCGACCGGATAGGTTTTCTACAGCTTTTAAATAGCAATAACAAATATTTGAAAGATATCCTAATCAATCAAATTCCTTCAAATATAATTGGAACTTATTTAAAATATTTTAACCAAAAATCATAAGTACATTTAAACCTGGTGAAGGTTAAAAAGCAACTTTTACTTTATAATTTTTAATTCAAACAGACCTACAAGGCCGTACAAAAACCAAAGCCCCTTTTCTAAGAAGCGAGATCTTTATTAAAAAATAAAAATTAAAATGTAAAAACTAAAGTTCAAAACCAGCAACAAACATCATTATCGTACAACCGAAACAAGACCAACTGTTGTACCGTACCGTGAAGGAATATAAATTTTATCACCGTTTGTCGTTGCCAAACCTCCGGTCCCAGTGCAGCTGTTTCCCTTCCCGACTGCTCAACAGTGAAAGGAAAAACTTTTTCTCACCTAGCCACACAATTATTCTCAACCCCTGGCCCAACCGGCCAGCCAGTCGACCAGCTACCGCCGGGTCGGGGTTATTCCTGTCTCAGCCAATGGAAAGTATTGTCCAAAGTTGATTTACGACATAATTAATGTCGTTTTCACTTCCGACGCACCGAAGTTTCGGCAGAGAGAGAGAGAGAGAGAGTGGAAAGGAGAGAACTGTTTTTACTCGCAATCTCGCCCTGTCCTGACGCAATCCTGCTCGATAATCTTCGCCGCTAAAGGTAGTTGAAAATCCTAAACCCAAAAAACGCTACCGATTGGAATGAATTATTGACTTCCGATCGATGGGGCTGCAGTGACTAGAGGCATTTCTTTTGCCAATGCCGAAACGATTCATCTCCCAGTTTTTCTTCCTTGCAGAGAAGTGAACCAGCAGTAAGCGTGATTTTAGCGAAAGGAAATCATTCCCTGCACCTTTGACACGTTTTTGGATGGTTTAGGCCAATTTTCTTGCGGCTTAAAACGGCATTCCGGGGCACGTTTTCACCACCCAGCCGAACAACAATGGAACGAGCGGGGGGACGGCCAGTTTTTGCTCTCACTTATCCGGCTAAACTTTCTCTGATCATCCCCGAAAGCGTTCGCATCAGCGTTCGTCCCAAGATTTTCATCCAATCCTGACCGAGAGTGACAATATTCGTTCGGCCCTGGCAAGAGCACTACTCAGACGTACGCTCACCACTCCATCGCTCTTCCCTCCAACTTGTGGTCGTAATAAATTATGAAACTTTCCCAAATAAAACAGCAATAAATCTTGTTAATTTGCTGATGAGGAAGTGCAAAGTAGGATGCCTTCGCACTGTACTGACTTGGCTCCCGGTCGCCGTTTCGAAGCGCCGGCCTTGCCTTGGTGAAGGTTGATGATTTTTCTTCATCATTTCTTTTCTTTGTCCCGTACCGTCGCGTTCATTTCACATTCACCAGTTCGTGGCAGGCCCGGAAGTAAAGCGCTGATGGTGAAAACGTATTTTGAAGGCTGCTATATCCTTAAACACTCACTCACGCTCGCTCGCGCCAGTGAGGAGAAGGCAAAAATTTTCCTCTCAGCGGCAAAAACAGAACGACTTGATAGAGCGCGGTTGAGCAACTTTTGAAGTGTCGTACTTAAGTGCATGTATTTGGGGACGTATGTGGTATGGAGACAGAAGGTACAATTTGAAATTGACAACCAGTTGTGGCCAAAAATGTGCGCTCGGAAAGGTATGTGTATTTTATTGCAGGGTTTTCCGACAAGCAGACGGTCTTGAGCGGTGTGACGGTGCGAAAGATTTTACCTTTAGCCTGTTGAGCTTTCGCAGATCCAATTAAAATGTTATATCATTCACAAACACACCAAAGTACTGCTTGTGGTGGATTACACTAAGCTTAAGAAAGGCTAAAGAATGGTCGTTAAGGTAGAAGGACTAAAAAGAGCAGAGTGATAAAAGTCACTAGGTTGTGTGGTGTTAAAAGGAAAGTTTATACCAAGCTTTTTATTGGATTTTGAGGAAGTAGGTCTATGGAAGAATATCCAAATTCGGCAAATTTCAAATAATATTTAAATTGATTTTTTTGTAGTAAGCATTAACCATAATCACCGCTTCAACCACTACTGTATCCATCAGATTTGGAATGAAAAAAATACGCACAATTACTCTTCGTTCAAGTAGATGGATAAGTTTTATTTTATATGGAGAAGGTTATAACTTTATTTAAACATGCAGCTCGTATTCAGTTTTTAAAGAAAATAAATCTAAACCTGTTTCGTATTCATGCAGCTGATGGCACTCCAACTATTTTTATTGCTCCATTTTCAGAATTGCTCCTCAAAAATAAACGCATAGCATCTATACCACATTTAGAGTGGGTATCGTTCAAAATTTTGATGAAAAATATTGATATCGATACTGAGGTGATTCGACTCCCTTCCTAAAAAAAAAACCAAAACATGAAATCGTTCGCTTACGAAACTGTAACGCACCAAAGAGCACGAGAAGCATAGAATGTTGATCGAAACTAGTTTCAATTATTCAAACATAAAAAGAAAAAAAAAACAAGAATCCCAACATGTCACCCATTCGACAGCGATACAGAGCATATGCCACCGGTATGCAGTAGGCGACGAGAAACGTGCACATCACACATGAGTTTCGCTCACCTGCAACGTGGCACATAGTAACATTTTCCCCTTCAACGTAAAGCTGCCACACTGTGAAGTGGTTGATGTGCGGTGGTAGCACGGGCCCAACCATCCGATCATGTTTCTTGGGCATCTTTTTCCCATCGCCGAAGCAAGGCTACCATCATTTCGAGTGGCATAAATTTCGCCCATTTCATGTGCCCCAGCTACAAACGCCACTCTCGGTTTCCGATCGTCGCCGTTCGGGCCCTCTGACAGTGTGCTGAAGAGGTGAAAAAGTTGTTCCCTTTCCCGGTTCTTTTCTTCTCTCCATTGATTGTAAGCGTTTTTCATTCAAGTTTGAACGAACTGTGCATGCAACCGCTCTCCATTGTGAGCTTCAGGAAGCCCAGGAAGGTAGGTAGTGAAAAAAAACCGGTAAGGATGACGTGCTTTATGGTAAAGTTGTTTCTTCGTTTTTCTTCCCAAAAGTCTGTACCGTTGCCTGTGCTTGTGCTGGCTTAAATGGGGCTCTCGAACAAGGGTGGAAGTTTTTTTTCCTTCCCTTTCTTTCCCTCCAAAAGTTGCTATATTACGTTTACAAAGTTGTTTCGAAACGATAGGTCGGAGCTGCCGTGGCCAACAGAATGAGTGCTTGCCACCCTCGGCGAATCGAACTACGGAAAATATGGGCCATAAGATACGGGAAAGCATACCTGATATCTTGATCTCAGCGTACTTAGTACACACACACACACACTCACCGAAGAGGCTATGGCAAACTTAATAAAAATTATTGAATTTTATCTTAATAACTTTCGGGGAAATTCATTTTTATGACTTTTATCATTGTTGAAGGTGGCCCATGACTAGGGTCACCATTGGAATGGGAATCCAATTCGGGAGTGGGAAATGTTTAAAGCGGCGAAAAGTTCCTTTTAGCAACGCTACACGGAACAGACAGGTGTAGACAAACAGTTTTCACAACCGAGGAAAGTGATGCTTCTCTTTAGCAGAAGAGCTCATATAAGAAGGATGTCAAGTTTTTCTTTTCCTTTCGTCATCAAAGGCAACATTTCATTGAACCAAACATGGAAAGTCGGGAAAGCCGGGTGTGTGTGTTTTTTTCATGAATTGTTTACCATCCACCCGCGTTTGATTTTGATTTCGAACAGATGCTATCTGATGTTTACAATGACAATTTTTTTTTCTTCTTGGGACTATATTTTGCGATCAATTCAATGAGGCACTCAATCAATCTACGCTGCAACAAGTGAAAGAGGCGAGAGAGCTTAGAGCGTGGAGCACCGTTAACTGACATGCGTGAGCAATATTTGTTGAATTATTCATAACGACTTTTTCGATGCAAAGAGAAAATTGATTTTCTGAAGGCGGTTGGTATATGTTTAAATGGTGAAAAAGATAAACAGCAATCGGTGGAGTGAAGGGGAACTTTGCGAGTAAAATGGAGTAGAGAAATATCAAAGTATTTATGAACATTTTAGCAAGGTTTTAATTTTTACCGTTTGCAACTATACTTTAAAGATTAACCGATTTTAATATATGTTGGACACTACTGAGAACGCTAAACGTAGATTTTAATAAATATTATCTGAAACAGTATTTCTACTTACGGTCAACTTAAGCCAACAAAAAAAGAGGATCGTTTCGACTATTTGGGGAGCTCATGGCAGCAGATTTTTACTGCTTACGAGTTGGCAATCTGATTGGAATCTAAACCACGTGGTTTATGACGTTTTTATAAAATAAATAAATGTTGAAAGATAACAAACTTACTAAAGTAATTGGTAATCAATAATCCATTCACAGCGTATTTAAGGACTTTTGAACGCATAAAAAGTCAAGAAAGCACAACATTATAATTTACGAGCTTCAAGTTGTAACTTCAAGATAAGAATATATGTATGAAAGTGTTGGAGAATAAAAATAAGCGATAAGTAAATTGGACGAAAAACCAGAAACTTTTCCAAATGACTCCTCAAATTTCGGAAACGGCTCCAGAACGAAGGCGCAACACTCCGAGCTTGGAACTATTCGAAGCCGTCTGGAACCGCCCGGAGCTGCTAATCGGCAGACGGAGCCGTCCGGAGACGTAGGAGCCTTCGGAGCCGTCTGGAACCGTCAGGAGACGATAGACCGAAGCAGTAGTCGTCCGGAGTCGTTGAAGGCGTTGGAGCCGCGGGAAAATTCTGGAGACACTAGACGGCAGCAGGAGTTGGAGTTGGAGATGTTGGAGCGGCCGGAGCCCTCTGGAGCCGGTTGGAACCGTCGGAACCGTCCGGAGCCGCTGTACGGCAGCAGGAGTCGTCCCGAGCCGTCGGAGCATTGGGAGTGACTCGGAACCGTCGGAATCGTCCGGGAAAAGCTATATATTGACAACCAAGATAAAAGACAAAAAAAAATCTGGTACAGCACCCATTTAGTTTATACCACTGTATGGACGATTTGAAGCGCTTCGGAAATTCAATTACGGTCACAATGATACCGGCGGTTCCGGACGGTTCTGATAGTTCCGAGGGTTCCGACGGTTCGTAAAGTTCTAACGGATCCGGGCGGCTCCGTAAAGCTGCTCGGAAGCGGTTCTCAGCAGTTTGGTTGTTATTCTGGCATAATAAGGTTTCTCCTGCCATTCACAGAAGAATAAGTTTGGAAATGATTTCAATTTGTGTTAAAACTTACAGTGACATTCATGATGATGCAAACGAAGTTAGATAAAAGTGATAATGAATCATAGTTTTTCATGTTGGATATTGAAAAGCCTAAAAGAAACTAACATCAAGAAAATATATGTTTTAGAAAACTAGCTGTATTTCACCCTAGTTATAAATTAGAAAAACGATCATAAGATCAACCAATTGATAAACGGCACCGGTCAAATCCAAATTCAGATCTAAGAGAAGCGAATCCCAAAATCCAGCCACCCTCCTTGAAAGCGTAAAATTTAAGCTATTCATTTCAATTAATGAAGATCAATGATTCGTTTCATCTACCGGACGGTCACTGTTTTAGCCAGAGTAATCGGGGGCAGCCAGCACCATTCGTCATTACTAATTGCCGCCTAATGAATGGTCCGCTATCCCAGTCAATCAATAAAATAACACTCAATTAAAGCAACGACGGTTGAACGAAGCAGTAGCAGCTGCAGAAACGTTGGCTCGTTTACGCGTGCCACTGGATTAGATTGATTTCAATGGCACAATTTTGCATTTGTACGTTCTCGAAAAAGCACTCCAGTGTGCTGACAGTCCGCTGGTAAAGGTAATGCAGTAAATCAAGTTAATTGCTTCAAAGTGCGCTCGCTTTCTACGTTTGATCGTTGGCCATTACAATCGCGCAAATTAGAACCTTTCAAGAGCCCATCCCGACTCATAGAACCGCTTCATTCATCAGCACGTTAAAAAGGTAATGATGCGGGAGTGTTGAACACTAGGCAACAAATTTAGTTCAAATTGATGTTTAGGGGGATAAAATTGCTGAAATATCGTATAACCGTATTCATACCAAACCGACAGGATGAAAATATGGATTATCGTTTGGCTAATTGTTGAGGCTAGCTAAGCCTTTTAGTAGACAATTGAGGGAATGTGAGAGAAAATGTTATACAGCCCATAATGCCAATGCTTGTCCATTTTAATGATTAGCTTTTGTTGGAGCATTTAACGTTGCTTTATCTTATAAATGACCATTTGCAAGAGATGGGCCATGGCGTTGAAATTTGATATTGTCTAGTTGAAACATTCTGTTAAAGCATATTCCTTACACGAAACTGTTCAACAAGATCAGTAAGTCTGCTCTATGGTGGAGAGGAATAGCTCTTGCCCTTACCGTGAGACCTTATGTCGTCATATTCTTTTGAAATTTCTCTACTGAACCTGTTTTCCTGTTACAAGCCATTTAAAACTAACCTACTAAGCTCACCAGGTCGTTATATGAATCTTGTTATGGTCCGTAGCTAAAACCATATACGTACTGTACTTGTAACAAACAGAGAACCTAAACCTCAAAAGTAACCCCACTGCTACACCGTCAGGTGGCAGGAAGTGCTCAATAAAAGCGAACCAAAGCTCCACCGAAGGATGGATCTCGAACTACTCAGCACAGCGGCTGTGCGAAGGGCCTGATTTAATTAAAGATAAGAATCAATTTCGCTTCGTTTTCTGAAAATTATTTTCTGACATTTACCTTCACCCCTCGGCAGCTTTTGGGCAACACAACGAAGCCCAAGCCAACGATGCAAAAGCAACGCCGGGTCCCCCTAAGGAGTACCGCAAAAGAGGGTGCTTTTGATTTTCTTGCCTCCCGAGCAAAATTTTCGTTTAATCACTCGGCGCTTTGGTAAGGGAACGGGAAAAGAGCTTTCTCGCCTCGAGGGTGTTGTACTGCACGGAAGCTAAGGGAAGAAGTACCGGGCGTCTCCATTTCCTGGTGTGATCCGCACCAAACACAGAGAGAAGCACACTTGCTCTGTTCCCGCTCCGTAGGTGGGCCTGCTTTTCCGAACATAAAATTGCCTTTCTACGCATCTCGGGTCAGCAGGTGGGAGAGTAGCCAGTATCGGTATGTATCGGTGCGGCAGAAGGTACATGCTCGGGCTTGTGCTGTAGGACGACCCGGCGCAAACATGATTGAGAACAGCTTTTATTAGTTTGACATGTTGGCACCCTTTGTCCTGTGCTGAGCGAGAGAGAGAGAGAGAGAGGGGGGGGGGTGGACGTTCGTTTCCTTTGCATCAGTTTCGAGATATTGTTTTCCGTAAGCGATACATGGATGGGAACGGGTCGCACATGATGTACAAGCTCGTACACTTTACGCACCTGTGAGCGGTAAAAGCACCCCGTCAATTTAACTCGATGCGTACGGGAACAAGGTGAATGGGAAAATGTCATGAACAGAGCGCGCTACTGGAACCGGAGATCAACCATTAGCTGTTGTGCTTGTCTGTGCCAGCAGCTGTTTTTCAATGTGTGCAATAGGATATCAGCAGCACCATTAAACATCTTCTGTTGTGTATAAAACATTTAGCCTTCCGAGGGAGCAAAAGAGTGTGTTCGTAAACATCGAATGCATGTAACGGCCACTGCTGGAGGCGTTTTTTCTTTCGCTCACATAAAATCTTGAGAAAATTTAGACCAAGGAGCCTGAGAGGTACCACATTTCGTATTTTCAACGAACAGATTTTGTGAATCTAAGGCCTCGTCCACACGAGAGCTTTTTGTAGCGTATTTGATGATTTTGTATTATCAATCTTGCTCGAGACTACGCCAATCTGCTCGAAATCTCCTTTTCCCGTGTGGACAGCCTGTAGAGCGTAGTGAGATTACACCGTAGCGTGAGCTTTTATTTATTTCGCTAAATAATTGTTGTGATATGCGTTAACCGATTTTGGTTAATGGAAAATGCACAATAACACAATTATTATGGTTTCAATGCAACTTGTTTCTCAAAAAATTGCTCGAATGGTTTTTAGGTACAAAACACGCATGCTTTTTGACAATCCGTCCTCACTACGGCGGATTGTCATTTCCATACATTTCAACCGCTACGCTAGGCAACCCGCAATTTCTGGGTATGCTCGAATCGCTACGGTTAAAAAAGCTCAACAGCAATAAGCTGTTCAACCACTACGCTACGCTCCCGTGTGGACGAGGCCTAAGGTTATCATGTTGCAGTGAACAACGTTCTGATTAATGAATGGCCTGGTTTTGTTGTGTAAAACTTGTATTTCAAGTTGTGACTGGTTATTCACTTTATGTCAGATTGTTTAAAATTTCAAGACTTACAAACTCATACTGCAAATGTGACAAAACTCGTTATACAGAATTCAACCCGTTGCAGTAAACAAAGTAATGAGCTGTCAGTTTCGATAAAACGCGTTTAGCGAAATCGTGTATATCGAGCAAAGTAGGTACAATATACAGGTGGGCTTAATGCCCTTCCGAGAAGACCCATTTTTAAAGACCCATTTGTCGTTTGGCGTTACGGTTTCCGTTCAAATCGTTTCGCAGCGTCTTATGGTGATTATCATTAATGAATGTATGGTAAGTAATGTCGGTTTAGTCCGAAAAACAGTGATAATATGTCTCTCTATGCGTAAAATGTAATATAAAAGTAAACAACACACACACCATCAAGTGACCGTGCCTCGAAGTGCCAACCATTCCTATATTTTTTTTTTACATCGCGGTTGTCAAATTGTTAGGAATAAGCCCACCTGTATATTACACCCACTTTGATATCGAGCATGATATGCATCGGAGAACACCAGTATAATTTAATACTTGTTGATAAGCACTGGTATAATTGTTTCTCGTAATTATAGATGTCAGATAAGTCAACTTCCCAGCTCGACGCACACCCTGTAGTTAACGTGTTACGAGTGTTGCTATTGAACCAAATTTTCTAAACGTTCTTACCACTGTAGCTAATATCGTTGTCGTTAAAGAATTTGCACTGCTGTAAATGACAATATGTTTAACAAAGATGTTTAACAAATACCAAAAGTAAAATAAAAACCCATTGAAATTTTGAATAAATTGCTTAAATTATTTAAATCCGTTTAAACCATGTATCGAGCAATGTGTTTGATTTTGCGGATATTGGTAATATTTCAGAATTTTATATAAATTTGCCGAAAAAAGTTAATTATTTATTTTAGTGCCTCTGAATTTTCGATATTTATCCCATATTGCTGTTCAAAAATATTTCCTATATATCCGCATAAAAGCAAACAATGCTGAAAATCCTGCAAAATCACAAAAAAAACAAAACCAAAAAATGGGTTAGATGGTATTTACCCAACGCTCCATCGATAAATATAAAACTTCTTTGACGATGCAAACAAAAACGACGGTGAACGTAGGCGAAAGAAAATCTCCCAGCCGTTGAGAAGCTTTCAGATTTCCTATGTATAATTGAAAATCACTCCACTGTTTACCGTTCAATGTGCCATCACAGGCTCCTACCTACTTCTGAAGGCTCAACCACCAGGCACAGAAGGCTGCTCAGATTATCGTGGCATGATGGCAGTCGTTAAAGTGGCTAATTAATTAAAATCCTCTTTCATCAACATTTTGGGAGGCGGGCATTGGGAGCAAATTGGGGGAGGAAAATTAGTGTGCGCGGCAGCAGGTGGCAATGGTAGGACAAGAAAACAAGACGATGACGCCCAATGCATCATCGTCACCATCTCTTCAGCCAGCGCATCAGCCAGGGAGTCAGGATGGGAAGGGATGTGTATACAGCAGTACGACATTAACGCGATGCCTTACCTGTGACCTCGTCGTACTCGTTGATCTCACACCGCTTGCCCTTAAATCCGGCCGGACAGATGCAGATGATGGCGTTGTCACCGATATGCCTGGAATAACGGTGGAGAGAGAGGGAGAGAAAATGGCAACCCTCTGTTTAGTGCCTATGTTTAGTTAATGAACGGGGGAGGAAGGATTGCTATGCTTTACGCCACTGGGTATGAGATGAGGGAAACAGAGGAATGGCGTTAATATTGCAGCATGGTTGGTACGGTTGGTTGCGGTTGATGGTGAAATGATGGGTTGATGGCGAATGGAGAGGACAATCTCATAAAGTGTAAAATGATGAAGCATGCATTTAACGCTAAATGTACGTTGTATATGTGTGGAAAGAGGGAAGATGAAGCTAACTAACGATTAGTATCATGTTGGTGTATAATTAACAAGGAATATTATGATATTTTTTCTAGCAACGACAGCCTATTACAATATGTTTAAAATTTAGATTTATAGGTGAAATTTTAAATATATTATGGATATTATAGTTTATACATAATAGATTAACATAGATTAAATTTTAGGATTTATTAAACGCTTTTTAATGTAGCTTTTGGAATTTTAACCATTTCAAAGAATTTGAACATTTCAACAGCGAAAATGAACATGAAAGGCCATTGCTTCTACAAAAGAACACTTACTTGCATGTGCCACCGTTCTCACAAACATTTGCGTCCTTGCAGAGAGGACCATCCCCACAATCGGGCCCACTGAATCCGGGATAGCAGTCACAGTAGTACGACCTGGAAAAGGAAAGCAAAAACGCGAGAAAAACAAAAACATGTTAAAGATTTAAATCGAACGAACCACCAACGTACCCAATCACGGTCTGGGCATTTACTTAACAAAGGAAACGAGCCGAATGAACAGGTAAACGATAAAATTACAACCGATGACGAGAAATCGTGTCACCGTGCAAGTGGTATGTGCTAGAATGTTTGCACAAGCAGGATATCGTTCGTACAATGCATCTTGAATGCACAAAGCAGAAAAGAAAATCCCATGAATGCAGTCGCCTGTCCGATTGAGAATGGGAAGGCTTGTGGCCTTTAAAAATCCCACCGGTTAGGTGTTTGTTGTGCCCTCGATCGAAAGGATCGGCATTTGAAAAGGTAGTTTCATCCATCTTCGCTCACACAGCTTTCACACAGTGACGAATGTAACGAACGAAAGGAATTCAATATAGCTTGCCACCGACGTGGCAGACCGATTGACATACCTTACTTGGTTGACAATCGTACAAGGATCGTCGCCTTCACCGTCCAGGAAAAAGCTCAAACAGAGACACTCTCATACACACTCCCGCCAATCGCTTGTGCGTCTTGCTAAAAAGCAAATAAGTTCGTTTCGCTTCTGGTCTTTGGTTTGTTCCTTTTGCTCTCTCGCCTTCTTGCTCTGTCTTAACAATCCTCACGCAATCTCCTACCATCCCTCACCACCGATGTGCCTTTCCCACATGGCCAGTTTTCGGGTACCAGTTTGCGCGTCAGTAAATCTATTTTTATTAACTTTGCAGTGAAATTTATTGTGCTTTCATGAATATTCATTCGGTGAACAGGGCGAACGGCGCGCGTTCGCTCGCGTTCCGCATTAGCATCGCTTTTACTTTTCTCTTTCTTCTTTTTGCGCTGGACCGACCAGACCCCCGTTGTCTATGTTCTACCTCTAGCACGATGTCGGGGGAGATTAAACGTCACGGAGGATGCGTGAAGGACCATAAAGTCAGCAAACGGGAAGGCGTGAAAAGGCAGCTAGCTTTGTTGCAGCAGAGAGAAAGCAAATGTGCCATCATCATCGTGTAAAACGCACGCATAACCAGCGCCTACTGTTTGCGGTTTTGTCTGACAGCCCTGCTTTCGTACCTCTATCTCTCTCTCTCTCTCTCTCTCTCTCTCTCTCTCTCTCTCTCTCTTTCTCTCTCTCTCTATCTCTCTCTCTCTCTCTCTCGCAGACTTTTCCACTTTTAGGACTTTGTTTTGCTGTTTAAAACCACTGAAGGAGAGGGTTCATTTGACCTCGACCACAATCTGTTTGTTTGGTTGCTTCGAAGCGTCGGAAAACTCTCACCACAAGCCATTTTTACAACTCGCGTGTCTGGTTTTTACCTCTTCTTTCATTTCCCGCTTTTCCCGGAAAATCTTCCCAATATACTCAATTCTACCACTTAGGGAGGGACAAATGAATTCACATGCTTTCGCGGCCACAAGTTGAATCGTTCCCTTTTTCCTGGGAAGCGCAAAAAATACACGTTTCCTTTCCTTCTCTGCCGAGAGGCGCAAATTTTACGCAAATGCTTTAGAGAAGGGAGAAAGCGTGTCCCGTTGTCCCGGTGGAGCAAGAAATTCAATTTGTGACGATTCGTTAGAGGAATGACGGGAAGCGGACATACAAAAAGAAAGCAGAGGAAAAGGCGACAAATCCTGTCCGAGCATCGGGTAGGGCGGAGCGTGTGTAATCCTTTTCCCCTTCTTTTGAAGGTAAACCAAACAAAAATAAAAAACACAACTAACAAGATTTCAAACAAAACCGAAAGCCATCTATGGTGGTGGGATGGTTGCTCGCCTACATGCAGACCTAGTTCTAGTGCCAAAAGGGTTGCAATTGCTTTGCCGGAGGACACGTTTTTGTGTGAGTGTAAAATGGTTCCATCTGCTATGTCGACCCAGGGCTTCGTGTCGATTGTTTGCTGAAGTGAATGTATTTTAAGCGTGTGTGAGATTTTATGCTCAAGTGAAGCTTAGATTGTGCATTTAGGCAGAAGCGAACGATGAGAATACAGGACGGTGAGAATGAAAATATCAAAAGCAATTTCATTCGTAGGAGTCAAACCAGAGCTATTAAACCATTGTAATGAAGCAACGGATGGATTTTACAAAAAAATGACTATTTTTAAATGGGAACAAATGGTGCTTTTGGCTTGTTTTTTTTCAAATTTATGATTGGATTGTTAATTACTTTTGAATTCTGCAAACATGTAACGTATGGAACTGGGTTCTTCATGTTTGATGGAACTAGACAGCAATTATGAATGTAATGGCAAATGTTCTTCTGAGCGAATGTGCTCGTTTGCCTGTGATCTGTGAGCTAGAACTGTACACTAATTGAATGGTATAAGATTGTTTCAATGATACACAGTATAATTATTGTCCATAAAAAATACAGTAATTTCCCGAGTAACGTGGATTACGCGTTTTACAGAAAACCGTCTAACTTAAATATCTGCATAAGTCAAATCAGCACAGCTTCAGCAAAACCAATTCCAGAATCGTATTATTTGTGTTAGTAAATAATATTTTAATCTTGTCCATTATTTATTTCAATGGCTTTGTAATTTCAGTGATATTTTACTATTTTAGTTATATTAAACCTTTTTTTAACGTTATTTTAAAAACTGCAGGCTTCTAACATTGACGATACAACATTTGTTGTGCTTTATTATTAGTTATGCTTTATTAATTGCTGCATTCAAAAACTTTCTTTGTAGTTCTTTCTTTAAACCTGAATATCAAAACTTAAACTTAAACTAAATCATAAAACTACTCTTATCTGATTTTTAACAAAAAAACAGCGAAATTTAAAAGAAACGTGTATTTGTTCCATATAAACGTTTATTCAAACTAACGCATTTATTCAAAATAAATTCAATTTGGGTGCTATGTGCAATTTACCGCTCGATTGAAAAACTAAAAGCGGAGATTTTTCTGCATTCATGTATTTATATGTGTATCTGTATATATCAAATTATTCACAAGTTAATTTGTTGAAACAGTTTGTGACCGAAAGGGCCCATCATATTTCTTATACAGCTAAAACAAATTATTGTTAAATATGGAAAATGATGGATGAACTTGCATTTCATTTAAGTGAAAATGTTTTATCTCTCTTTTTGAATATTCCTAGAAAAGATACATAGATAAACAAATGTTTCTCATTCCCTCACTTGTTCCGATCAGATTTCACAATCATTTTTTGTATTTCACAGCAAATTGTTTGAACTGTAATCCTCATACGTGTAAACTGCTCTGTTGGAAAGCTTTATCTGAAACACGATCCGAGCGATTATGCATCGCTTTGTACCTAACACGCCAGCATAAATGCTGTATAAGCTACAGCACAGCAATAATTTACATCCACAAACCCGCTCCGTTCCCGCCCCGTATCACCAAAACGTACTTCAAAACCGCCTCCCTCGAGTGGCCGGACATTCACTCATCCCCGCTTTGCATACCCCGTTCGGTTGCACACATCAAATCAATAATTAATATCCATAATTTCCATAATGGGTGCGATCATTGTAATCACACTTTTAGTGATCCCATCCGGCCATTCAGATTCAGGGCGAAGGCAGTGTGGACAGATGCAAACCACAGCACGGGGTCCGGGCATTCGCCACTTCATTACACTTGTGTCCGGTGAGTGTGGTTTTCTGGACGGAGCATTTAATGACTCCCACCAGTGTGTGCATAACCATCACCGGGAATCATAATCAAGTCAAGTGTCATCGAGATGATGAAGTCGTCGGCTGGAAGCCACACGTGCGAGTCGCTTTTGCATAAACATTGTACATGGCGGCGCGAAATAAAAACAGATACCGTTGCGCGCGAAATGAGCGATAGAAGCGGTGAAGATGTGACGAAGGCAAAAAAAAAAAACAGGCGCTTTGTACACTCTCATATCTGTAGAATGAAACGAATCACGATGATAATCAACAGCTCGGCCACACAAATTGTTCCAACAGCTCCGACGGCGACGGCGGGTTCATTTGTGCGTCTCCATCGCGCACTGCTCTTGGTCCATTAGTCTACCCCGGGCGGGGATCTGCTTCCCCAGGAAAACCAGGAAGCACATAATTTATTAACGAATCATTGCCCGACACTCTCGTACGTCACTGCCAGAAATGGCCGCATCGGCATCACATGTCCTGCCCATTTCCCACACACAAACACACACACACACACATTGTGGTCGTCCACTGTCGCGCAGAGGCCATTTTTCTTGCTTCTCCCATGGCTCCGGCAGTTGCGGCCTGGAGAATGTGTTTTTTGTTTTCACCAGCAGGCCCACATTCTGCGTTCTGCTTCTTGTCGCCGCCTTTATACGGTTCTGAGTGTACACTCTGTGTACGGGCGTGTAGGCGAGCGAGTAATAAATGGGCTCAACTTCTCGCCCCCCATCATACGGTGGCGATATCGATGTTCTCTTCGGGCCTCGGAGAAGTATCGTCGGTTGCGTTCTGTCCGTGTTCAGGATGTTGATGCGTTTTAATTCATGAGCCAAATGGGTGACAAAATGGCCTCAAGCGCCATTAAACGCTTTACGGACACGCGGCACCTTTCGGTAAACGATCGGCCCATCGTTGTCGCATTGTGAGATAATTTTCCGCTTCATTTCGACGACGGCAATGAGGATGCGGATGTTGCGTTGCCTTGTGCATTGTAATACGGAGGCAATACCTTGCAATAAATAGAAGGCTGCTGAAACCACGTGCTATCAATTTATTTTTTTGTGCAACGAATGATCCAGCTATAGGATACTGGAGGGGTTCTCCTACAAGATTTGCTTGTGCAAGAAATAGGTCAGAATATGATTGTTGTATGTGTGAAAAATGGGCAACTTTTGTTGCGGTTTCAGATTTTATGCTATTATTTAGGTACTAAGTGTTCAGATTTGACAGTTTGCGCTGATTGGGATATTCTTGCGTACTAATTTGGCACACTGTGATTAATTATTTGGCTCTAAAAATACAATCACAGTGTATGAGAGAATTAAGAGACGAGTGCTTTCTTTTTCCCGTGTTATTTACTGCAACAAGCCAGTTACACAAGAGGATGGTGAGCGATTCAAATATGATATTGGATCTACGACCAGACCATAGAGAAGCAGATGCATCTACTATAATACCATTGAATCGCCTATGTTATATATATTTGCACTTCCATATATTTAGCGAAAATGCATGGAAGAGAGTATAATGTTTAGCATGTTTCGTGAATAAAATACATATATCAATAGCCAGGGTATATTAAAAATGTTAAAGGCTTGTTGCCAAGAGCAGCAGTATGTGTAAAAAGGCTTGTTGAGTTGTGCATGATATGATTTATTTCAACAAATGCCTCATTTCCACTATACGCTTCAATTAACAGAGTAAATTTATCAATCACTCATGGTATGAATGTAGATTTGAATGGGCTGTAATATGGGGTAAATTACCAAACGATAATAGACGGATTTTTCAAAGGAACGAACAAGGAACGAAGGAACAAGCGTCAAAATTCTAATCGATTTTGATACTCTTGATCCGGTCGAAAATAACCTAACCACCATCGCTACCTTACTAATCATTTTTTACCGTTTTTGTCTGACGTTTCCTGTTCGCCACTTCACCTCGAACCGCTGTTTTAAACGTAAGCCTCGTTGTTAGCGCAGAGCAACAGTTAAGCTTTCTTACAGCCGTTTGGTCATAAAAAAAAACTTTATTTCTATTTCCTATCTTAAGACTAATCTATGCGACTGCTCAAACACAACTCTGATTAAAGACTGCCTTGTTCTATTGCGCTTATGCTTATCTATATGTGGATTCAACGGTCCGTTCTCACGATCGGTCACGTTGGCATTCCGCTCTGAGGTGTCTTGTTCTGGAATGTAGATGGTGTCAGCTTCTGTCTGCTGTCCGCGTGGATGGTATCGGGTTGTTAGATCGTCGTCGCGTGGATGATATTGGGTTGCTGGAATGTCATTCTAACTCAACTTTGATCATAACATATGGAACCGGTAAAATACTGATTGATTTAGTTCAATTTTTGGGCCTTCGTGCCACGGAGCAAATTCAAAAAATATGGTATATTTTCACGTCATTTTCATGGCTGAGAGGATTCCAAATCCATCTATAAGGTCTGAAATGATTCTACATCCCTACTGATGCTCTGAGAAATCTAAAAGTCAATCCACGCTTCTGAGACAATTTTGAATAATGGAATTGCAGAAATATTCAATATTTGAGCTAATAAGAGAAAGGAAAGTTACTTGGAATGGATTTAAGATCTGTTTGCTATTACGACTATAAAAATATTTAGATTCTTTTGAGCAGAAGAGGAAACTTAAAGTTGATCCTAACGTTGTCCACAGAGTGTTGAAGATAAAGCATTCCAGGAATGGAGCTCATCAATAAAAAACACATCAGAGTTAATGGTAACGTTCTTGGCATTAAAAATGTACTGAAGGTCTAAGCAGCGTTATCCAGCTGGTCAATTTAATAACGTCTCAATAGTGACTCACTCATGCATCATTGATTCTTAACCAAAGAGAGTTTGAGCTCCTACACATACGCAACATGTGTGGTTTTATTTTAACCTTATCTCAGATAGCGATGGATTTCTTCAAATCAAGAATAAATTAAAAGAAAACTTCAAAATACTTCCAGGAATAACAAAATCGCATAGAATCATCACATGATAAGCTTATCAAATGTAAAGCAATGCTTCTTGGTGTTGCATAGCGTAGAAAATCATATTTTTGTTCACTTTGGTGTGAATTCGGTATTTTTGTCTTTCTTACATTCTGTTACAAAAAAGAAACTCAGAAGAAAGAACTATATAACTCAATATTTGTACCAGTGTGATTCATACAAACTCAATGCAAAGCTCCACTCTAAAAGCACATGGTGCTATTTTATTTTTCAAGATAATTTTGGAACTATCAGATTGCTTTAAATTCAATTGAAAAAATGTGCATATTTCATTGCACAAATCGTTATTAAAGTTTTTTAAGACACTCATAAAGCAACACAACCCACGATCCACCTGGGAAAACACTCAGCCATCCAGAAAAATCCAGCCAAAGCCACGCTTCCACGTTCATCCCACAATCCTAGAGGCAACATTCAAACCACAGAACATCGGCACGTCTTCCGTGATCGTGCGGAAAACAAAAGGCGTACCCACTGTGACAGTGGCGTTTTGTGACGTTCCATTAGCGCCCCGGCTGGCGGGAAAAATGGTTCATTATTACTTTGGCTACATTTATCCATCGCCGGTCAGCGTCGGCACCTACCAGCCGGGAAAGAATGAAACCGTCCGGAATGACGGTACGCGGGTACGATCCACAGTTCGAGGTAAACCAACGAAAGCTAACCGGGGCAAATGGGCAAATGACGAAACAATAACCGCTTCTTGTTAAACGTCCATTACGAAGCGTACGGCGATGTGCAAAAAGTGACCGTTTATCCTGAAAGCTTCGCACGTACTGAGGTTCCACGATGGCAAGTGTATCTTTAGTCAGTGCAAGCAGTTTTAACGTTCCTCTTTTGTGTTGGCCTCTTTTGTTCACTATGTCGCTGTAGTGTGGTGCAAGGTGCAGCAGCAAATCAACCTTCATCATCGTGATGGTTCTTGTACAGGGTGGTTTCATTGTGTTTTTTACCTGTGTGAAGACGAAGCGCAAGTTTTACGCAAACGTATGGCACGATAGCAATGAAGTGTGTCAAATGAACGTTAAAGAAATCGCCAGCTTGGTCTTGTAGTTAATGAAAGATGATGATGACGATGATGTGCATCATGGAACTTTCTTACCCTATCATTGTATATTTTAATGAACAGTTGTATACACAATTCTTTTTCCGAGAAGGTTAACCGGTGTATGAGAATCATGATTGAACCACATCGGATTTCAAAAGTGTCTTCCATGGCCATAAATTTATGCCCATACATTAAAAGTAAAAAGTTACATTATCGTTTGATGGATCTAATAGACAAGCAGCATACGATAAAACGAGTTTTCCATGAAAGCATCACTCAACATCTGCACACTGGCCACTACGCCAAGTACCGCTAAAGCACTTATCTTTTAACAACGTGCTATCGGCAAACAACAGAACAGATGCTTCAGAAACCATACCACTAACTGTATTACAACCATACAACAAACTTCACTTCTCCGTACATTGATGATGCAAAATTCGTTTGTAAAATATTGGTGCCAAAAAAAGCTGCACTACAATCAAAAAACCTTTGTACCGGGTGGCCATACAATTGCTAGCACAATCGTTGGAAAAGCTATTGAAAATGTTAGCTCTCCAAATTTGACCATTACAGGGATTTCATTCTGGGAAGGAGCGTTGCACCGGCATTTCTATCGTTTGATGTTCGTCGAGAGCGCACGGACCGAACAACGGCAGCATAGGAAATACACATCATTATTTGATTTGTTTGATCCGCAAGCAGTGAAACATGTGTTGACCGTGCATGTGTGCAGCAAGCAGTCTATGAGAAGTAATTTAATGTAAGGGTGTGTTTGATCGGTGAAGAGTTATGATTCAGTGTTGTAAATTATGTTTGGAAACGATTTAAACTGCATAAAAATGAGAGAAGAATCAAGAAAAAGAGTTCATAAAACCGTATTTCTATGTAATGGTTTTAAAATATGTTTTTGAGATATTTATTGCAACAACCAGCAGCCAAAATGTTTGGCTCAAAAAGAAAAACTTACCTATGCTTTTTATTTTCGAAAACAGGCTTACTTAGTCCAGAAAAATGTTTAATAACAGTATGAGAACTGAGTATAAGAACAAGTCAAAAATACATGAACATAACATTGCATCAGCATTATATATATTACAAAAACAAAAAATAAACTAACCAAAAAGAGGGAATATATAGCAGAAAATTGTACTACAAAATGTACGGAGAGATAGTAACAGACAATCATTAAAATTAGCATTTTAATATAACACTAAATTACTAACATACAAAACAGAAGCTTTTTATTTTCATTTATTGCGCGCTACAACCGCTTCATGGTCTTAGCCTGCTGCAACAAACTCCGATACCGCTCACGATCTCGCGCCGTCGTCTGCCAATCCGTTATCCAGGCCTTCATGGCGGACGCCTTTACGCCATTTTCCCACCTCAGCTTGGGCCTACCACACCTCCTCTATCCATGTGAACGGCCTAAGAGGACTTTACGG
>KB671619.1:126068-149126 GCA_000349105.1 Anopheles epiroticus
GCGTTTCAAATCTGTTATCATCAGCGTTCTGTTATATTTTGCTAAATCAAAGATTATCTGAGACAACTTGTCCATTTGAGACATAGAAGGCTTGTATAATTCATACACTTTTAGTGAGTCAATAATCATAGTCCCTTCTAAGTGCCAGCTAGACTCAAATTCTACTCTACTATTCTATTTCTTAAAAATAAGTAAAAAAAGAAGAAAGTAAAAAACATATCTGTACAACTGTAAATATGAACAATGTACCTCGTGTGACGCATTTTTGCCTTCCTGCTAGATTACTCCGGCCCAAAAAAGCAAGCTGTTGTAGCTCGTAGTAGAAAAAAAATGTTTGCAGTTTTGTTTTTCATTCCACAAGTGAAATAAAGCCACAACTAAAAGATTATATGCTTCCCACAACAAAACAAAAATACACACCACGCAATATGCCAGAGGAAGATGAAGTTGACGCTGATGGGGGCCCGAACCTACGGAAGCGACCGCGCACCAGTCTGTCAGAAGACGACCAGGAAAACGGCTGTACTGCCAAGCTCACCTGCTAGCGGTCTGTCCAAAACGTCAAACAAAAACACCAACAAAACACATCCAATTGCAGCGGTAAAAGCATTACCGAGCATCATAAAACTGCCACGAAACAAACAAGACAATGTGGAGCACTGAGCAGCGTAATGAAAGTCGAGAGGTATTCCAGTGGAGAGCTGGAGATGATTGGGGGGAAAATACGACTGCTCAAAAGCATTCACCATTTGCGCTTTGTACGTGCATGGTATGATCTTGACCTACTGCTGCCGCTGCTGCTGCTGGCTTTGGTGAGCCAAAATCTTCAGCTTATCGCTGCCGGGGAAGAATAATGGATAAACTTGGAGCCCTCACTCACAGCTGGCCGTATGGTCCGAGCTTTCCCAGACAGCCCAGTGGTGAAGCCAATTACCCTCGCAACCGGGTGGAAAACCGACCCGTGAGAGTGAGGCGTGGCGTACGATAATTGAGGAACATAATTTCGTACGGGGCTTTGGCCGGCTTGCGCCAATGGCGCCCGGGAGTTATCCGGGTTTTTCGGTACGGCTGCAAACTTTTTTCCCCGTTTCTGCTAGGACGGACGGAGGCTAGAGTGAATTTCGGCTGCCGTGTGGCTTTCGTGCTTCAGATGCAGATGAAGTGGCGGTCGCTTTCGCTTTGTCTACCGTAGCCGATCTTAGGTGAGCCTTATTCTGACTTTTCCAACACCGTACCTGCCGGCGAGGAATGAAAGTGAAAACAGGCGGGAAAATAATCTGTGCTTTAGGATTCTTCCATGAAGATGTGAAACAAGTCCATAGAGCAGGGTTTTAAACTTAACGTTTAACTTTTCAATTTCTACCCACGTGTTTTAGTGGTACCGATGGTTTTCCATTCTTTTCTCTCGCAAAACAGCAAACTGGAACAGCATCTTAGATGAATAACAATCAACCAACGAAAATGGGAGCTTAGCTTAACTTATTCATCACATCTTTGTTCGGTTTTAGCGCATTCTCGGAACCGTGACGCTAGACCAAAGCGCGCTAAGCATGTTAAGCACACTGCTCACACATTACACCATAACAGCCCGGAAAAATGGTAACACTCTGCCAACATTGTCCCAGCACAAATGTTTACACATCGGGTGTGGAACACCGACGCCCCATCGCTGACGACATTCTTCGACGCGGTAAAATATTTACCCAACGTTTGGCCTTCCCCGTCGGGTCGACGGCGACAGGTTCTGGCGTGAAGGCAGCGCCAACCAACAACGCCAACCGAGCAACACCCTACTGTGACGCGCGGTGTCCCCCTTTTACACTGACAAGGAACATATTTTCCTTCGTGACATATTTGGTTGCGCTCTTTTGCTTCCTCGCTGTCGTCGCTGGCACTGGTCCGCCACTGCGCTCTCGGTGACACGCGACTGTGTCCTTTCGCAACAAGCACCAGCGCATGCATATGTCTCGAGAGCCACCGGTGTCACATCTCCCGGCGACTGGTCGACTCTTCTGAGCTGTGAAATTTCTTGCGGTTGCCGTGAAGCGGATCGCCCAAGATACCAGGGACCAGAGACACGGTGGGAGCAGCCGAAAAGCGCATCAGGAAATGGGGAATAAATCCCTGTCATTCGTTTCGGCACGATGGCAATTTACTGTGCAGCGAACATCCGTTCGTATGTTCCTTCTTTTCCGTTTGCTCTGCCGCATATGGCATTGACTATGCACGAAACGGTGCGACAACACATTGCCCGAGCTCGAGATGGAATGCTTGCAAGTTCTTGCCGTTGGCTGCCTACGACACAAAAGCTTGCGTCTTGCTAGGAAGCATACCTTTTGAATGCCACCGGGTGAGGTGTTAATGCTAATGTTTGTGCTTTTCGTTCCTTTCACTGTTTGCTGCAAAGGAAACCACAAGAAGCTTTGCGTGTCAGCTACTCCGTGCTGGCTGCGACCGATACAGCATCTCATCCCTGCACACACACACACTCAGAGCCAGTGGTGTTGCGTAAATTGTTTTAATTAGCTTCATTCCACGGCGGTACGGCGAGCGGTGCGGTTGGGTAAAAATGAACTGCAGAGCAATTATCTGGCCTTGCGGTAAGGACGGCTCCCGTGGCAAACCGCAAAACGTGGACGATGATCTTGATAGGATAATTGCCGGCCATGATGGGTCGTTCCACGTCACGTAACCACGTCTTGACCTGCTAGGAAGGGTAGGGCGCTAGATAAACAATAGAAAGCAGCTGCAGAGATGAAATTGGTTCTTGTGTCCAAATGTGCGGAAGTGCGTGACCACAGAGCCGATCCGAGATGCAAAAACAAACCCTCACAGGTTGAGGTAGCATTGAACAGCCATGGTCTCGCAATTTGCTCGCAACGGAGGCGTATCAAAACGTGATGGGGACTTAATTTATCCCACTGCTTGCGTTACCACAAACTGCAGCATTAAATGATTAGAGCAGTGAAGGTGTTACGGCGAGGAAGGCACTAAGCTACTGTACTGTTCTCTCACTGTTTGTTGACCGGATCGGACAGACTACATAAAGCCTTTGGATGGCAGCTAATTCCAGAGGAAAACCCAAGCTCAAGCATCTTGCAAATCGTTCTCGTGATGAACGCAAAACCCCAAGATGGAGTGGTTCACCTATTGATGGCAATGTTACGGTCGTCACCAAGCAGAACAAAGACTTTCATTAAAAAAAAACATCGCTTCCATCTGCTTATAGTTAACAGTACCATAGCCGACGAACTAAACCAGTCTTCTGAATTGTCTTCCGGTACACGTGTACTCTGCTGTTGTTTCATCAAAGAACAGGATGCGCCTTTTCCGGACCGGCATGCCAGTCGTGATAGATTTTAATGACTACTCACTAGGGCAATTACCGAATAATTGGTAGCCTTAAACGAGCAGTGAAAGTATGGCGCCCCGTGCGTCTGGTAGTAGTACTGCCCGCCCGTTTTTGACAGGACACGTGCCCTCTCGATCGAAGTGAAAATGAATGGCCAGTCGTTGGGCCCACGCTCCACGACCACTTGACGTAATTGAGATGAATTAAAAAGTTACGCCTGCTGATATGCTTGGTCCTAACATCTTCGGTGACAAACTTTTGTTCCGCAGTAATTATGGCTAAATTGTTAAGTGGCACAGAAACGATGGAAGATGTTTTACCGCTCAGCTTACCTGGAAGGAAATATTTGCTTCCGAGAATTGTCTGTTAAGCGAATGTTCAAAATAAGAAGCTAAGATTATCTATTTGAAGCATCGTTACTCTGTAGACAAACCATCTTGAATTTTCTTTCCAGGATTTCCACAAGTCTGGGAGATAAGAACCGTTTGCAAATTTAAAGAAAGCTAGCTACCTGGGCCGAGAAGGAACCTTGCGCTTTTGTGCTTAAAACAGATATGATGGAAGAAAAAGGACAGTTTTACTATCGTGCTGTGATACAAGTTCACTGCACACCGGAAGCCTGGGCAACGAATGAAGACTCATGATTGTTTGAATAAGTTAATTGCAGAACATAAATGCCATCAACGCTCATCTTAGCTTTGTTTGCATAGCGACTAAGCAATTTCCATCAATCGAATCGAATACGATTACTGAAGTTTCGATTACATGCAAGTTCCGTAGCTTCATATAAGTTATGTTCTTAGACTCGACAAAGTATACGCGTTTCTGATCTGTTTGTGTAACGAGTTCTAGAGGCTAATACAACTATGAGCTTGAGGTGACACATGCTTTTTAAACTCCTTGAACGTTAGGAATCGATTATGATAAGAGCGTACCCGTCTTCGGATCGGTCATTTAATGGAGTTTTAAGACTCTTAGTTTAGAACCAGAGCAAATACAGCCAACAAATGAGCCATATATGTTCAGCTGATTATTTGAACCTAGTAGGTTCGTTCCGTTCCTCAATCGGAACGAACACAACTAGGTACAAAATTGAGAAAGTGGCAGGTTCAGCTTGAAACTCAGAGACGGTAAGTCCGGTAGGTTCGGTCGCAACGGTAGGTTCGATCGCTACAGTTGGAACGGCTTGAAGGATCGCTACGGCAGGTTTAGTGAGAGAAAGTTGGCAACAGTTGGAACGGCCAAAAGTCGTCCAACACTCCCCTTCCCCCCTCCCGGTCTTGATATTTTCGTGGAATTGTCGGAAGCTTTGCCATTTACAACACCCCCCTCCCCCTCCCATTTCGTTCCGTTTCCTTTCCAAAAAACCTAGTTCCGTCCCGTTCCAAATTATTCTTCACTTTCCTATCACTACAGTTGGTGTGCTTACAGTTTAGTAAACACTCTTAAATAGTTTTACTGTTTCGTCGCAAAATGGCACCCTCGTTAGAGAAAAACTCGTTGTACGTGAGACTTTTTTCCATGCTGAAATCTTGGTAATATAAAGTAAATTTAATTGCACTTTATTAGTGAAAAGTGAGAAGAAAGAATTAAAGAATCTCCTTTTTGTCATTTTCAATTACCATGCTTATCACTTCTTTCAGTTCTTTAGCCTAGATATCTGTTAAGTTTTTCGTATGCGGGACACATTGTTTCAGATTGTCTATAGTTGAGAGTAATTATATCATCAAATAAACAGGGCGGTTTGGTCCATTTTAAATTATTTTTTTCTCTTGATTGCATGAGTGATAACATAAAAATAAAGCATAGTTGCAAAATGAGACCCAGTCCAATCGACAACACACTTGTAAAATGAAACTGTTAACAGATACTCAAACAGCAACAGACTCAAACAGTAACAGAATTTATTTTAAGTAGGATAGTACGTCAATTCTCATTTGAGTACTTGCCCATTTTTAAACCAAAAAATTCATTAATTCAATCGAAAAAAAAAAATTAAGCAATACTTACGAATAGTCCTGCTTCGCATAACAGTTGCCCAAAAATCGGCACCGCAGCGCGTTGCACGTGTGCGGCTTAACCGTGTCCACCTCGTACGTAATGTTAAACCCGTACACATCCAGCAACCTATCGAGTGCGCGCAGATGCGTCCCGTACAGGCTGTCCATCGTGAAGCGCACCTCCAGGTACGGGCTGCCGAACCGGATCCACGGCACGCTGGTCACATCGTCCTCGCTCAGCTCGAACACGTTCATGCTCGGCACCTTGTAGTCGTCACTGTAGTACATGTACTCGGTGAAGCGCAGCCCGCCGAGCACGTACTGCTGCGTCAGGTACAGTACGATCGACACGTTCGCGCCGACGATGGCGGACGCATCGATGATCCAGGTGCAGCTGATCGGCACGGGAAAGCGGGCGGGAAAGTTGGGCGTCGCGATGACACCGTGCGATGCGGTCAGTGTGGTGCCACCGCACAGCTGCTGCGACGAGGCAGACAGGGGCGGCGCCGGCTCGTGCTCCACCCGTATCAACCCGGGCTGGGACGAACCGAGCTCGCCACATCCGCACGGTAACAGCAGCACCAGCAGCAACAGTACACGATCGAGCACCGGACGCACCCTGTCCGCGGCGGACATCGAAGAACGCACTCCGCGAAACCGGACCAATCCACTCACCATAGTCTTACCGGATGTTCGTACATTGCTAGGCGCTGTTGCTTTTCCGTTTTCGGCTGGCAGCACTGCCGCAGTGCCGGTTTGCCTGTCAACCAGCAAATGACGTTCAATAAACAAAGTAGCCTTCGATCTGAGATCTCTGATGGACGTAATACTCGTATACACACACGATCGATTGGATGGTCCTTTCCGTGCGGTGTTTCAGGTCCTGACCACACAAAACACAACCATACACATCTCGTCCCGGCACGTCTCGGATCGAAAATTTATGTGCCCACTGACAGGTGATTTCAATATTACGGCTCGTTAATCATGTGCGGTCGTTCGGCCATCGGTTAAAATGGGCGAAAAGCTTCCGTACTGTGAGAACCGTGGCAAAAACACCCGCAGCGGTCTATCGGTGGCCGATGTGGAATCTGAAATTAAAAATACAGAGAAAAACAGAGACCCCAGGTTAAATGAGTGCCACACTGAAATGGGACTGCTGGGAAGGAATGGTAATGGTGGTGGGCAGGGGTGGTTGGTGATGATTAACACAACATTGCAGTAGGAATGAGTTTAAAATTTAATTTCTCTCTTCTAGGTTGATTGAAAATTGATGGCTGATAGTATTTTAGGTTAATGGGCTGTACGCGCCGAGTGGGGAGAGAAAGAGAAGCGATGCTGAATGTTCAACCCGTTTACCCATTTGCCCATCCACCGTGCCGCTTCCGGCAGTCCACAAATTGGCGGGCACATAAATCTGCTGCTACAGTCCCTACAGTCTTCCCTCCTTCTTATCTACCCGCTAGACAACGGGATATCGCTTTCGCAAATAAATGGTATCGATTCGTTTTGATCGTTAAACACACGAACAATATTGTGCTGGTGAGACATCCCGCGTACAAAACGCACAGGTACGGCACGTGGTAGTGTAGTAACATTAAATGGTTTTATGATTTTATCGCAATCCTTTCTTCCGCGCAATGCGCACACATTTGTGTGCAGTCGTGTACACAATGGTAAAGCTGGAAACGCTTCGACACCAGATAATATCAATGGTTTTGTGTATTGAGCTGCAAACACGTGCAAAAAAAAATGGTCCGCATCCAGGAAAACCATTAAAGCTGTTCCGAACAGAACCAGCCGGCATTTGTTTACGCGGTCAGGAGAGAAATGTTAAATATGGTGTTAATTAAACCTTTTTAAGTCCCGTGTTCCGGTGCAACACATTAGCGCACACTCACACGGGACAAAGAAGCGGATTGGAGGTTTGAAATCACCACCCGCTAACTAGCTATGTGCGTTATCCTTTCTCTCTCCCCCGTTCCTATCGCTTCCTTTCTGTTTGTGACACTCTCGAGACCACATGATAATGAAATTCAATAGATAAAATCTGTTTAAGTGACCCTCACGCACGACAACACACGCTTGATCTGCTATGGAAGGCAACATCCGATGCAACATTGATAACGGTGGCATTTGATGTGATTTTAATAATAGATTCGTATCGAGGTTTTTATTGCAAAATTCTTTATGGAGGACAGCTCATTGTTCACCATTCTTTTTGCCCATAGATGGAGGATAATCTAAAAGGATTATTTATAAAATCTCTTATTCTATAAATGAATCAAAGGTGCAAGCTTTAAGGTAGCTGGCAATTGAATTGAACTAATTAATTAACTGTGATAACAGGATAGGAGTGTAGCGCGCGCAACCAAGGAAAAAAGCTTTGAATGATGAAGCCTCTTGTTACGCTTAAAAGTTTTACACAAAAGAAAAGCAAATATTTAGAAGATATAAAAGAAAATTCATCATTAAGCACGCCAAAAACAGCCAAAGGTTAAATTAATTTACGATCTTCATTTCTCCTACAAATTGTCTAATACTGTTTTGATGTTTTTCATCATTTAATGCTACTTTCTAAACGGAAATAAAAGATAGTTTACCCGCAACACATCTTTACTTTTAAATTTTGTTCACAATCATGAAGATAGTTTACACTAATTTATTTCATTTAAATTTTGTTCACAATCATGAAGATAGTTTACAATAATTTATTTCATTTATCTGGGTTTCAGATGTTTAAATCCATGTAAAGCGAATTTTCTAATTATTTTATGGTCTTTCTAATAAGAGTGTTCGAGCCCTTGTACTAATTTTTACTATATACTTTATACTAAATACTATTTGAAAGGTATTTTAGCATGTGAAATATTTGTAAAATCAAATTCCCGATTACAGATTAAACTGTTTGGCCCTGCTTTGAGTAGAGTACTACCAGATTGAGTTGTAACTAACATCAATGAATTGGAACCATCCCTTCGTAACAGGAAGCTACTATAAACGCCTTGCAACTATCCCCTTTCCCGGATACACCGTATCGGAAGGTGCCTGTCGCTCAACCGTTTGCGATACAAATCGATGGTCCTGTAAACGACAGCCAAGAAAGATAGTCCCCTCTTGCCGTTGCTGAACGATGGCTTAGAGCGCTGGAAATGAGAGTGAATTTGATCAAACCAAACCCCGGCTTAGATCCGCCAAAAGCCCGCCGACGTTGCTTCCGTCAGATCAATCTATTTGAGGTTCTCTCCCACACTCTCCGGCAGGCTGTCACGAAGACGCAGCTTGTCCCAGTTATGAGCAGCTTCCTACGAAACCTTCAAATGCACAGCTCCAGATTGCCGAAATGGGTAACAACTTTACGGGATTATGTTACAGCATCTGTGTTGCTGTGGGTAGTAAAATTGTGGCGAGGCATCGCTCCCCGGCAAACATAAAGGGCACTGCTCGAATGGAGCATCACCGTTACTGGCCCAACCATGTTCCTTCAGCTCCAGAACTCTTCCCCGAAGTGGTGGTGTTAAGCGTATGCAAAGTGATTTGTTCGCCTTTCTTCCAAGACACCGTTTGCAGCTGCTTGGGTAGGACGGTTTTGGCTGGTGTGCGACACAGTTGTCAGCCAGTGACGCCTTCTTACCAGTCCCAAACATTGGCGTAATACCTCGCGTAACACCACTACCTGTAAGCCGTTGTAAAAACGTAATGCCAAGCGCTAACCTCAACTATGTGGAATGTTAAGCGTGCGTGCGTTTCATTTCGGCTGCATTTTGACAAACAGCTTCGAGTGGGATTGCAAATAGAGCATTCAGCACTTGGCACTATAAATACAACAGTACATTGCGTGCCCTCTACCAGCGTTCCTGTTTCATGCGAGCATGGTAAGCAAGTATTCTGAGCTTCCGCGAAAAAGTGTTTACACGGAGCGACGGATGAATGCGAACGTTTAAGGGTCGTGTTTTTGGATGACATGAAAATAGTGGTGTCGCATGCAGAAGACCGTACAGAAACGCTTTTCGTCCCAGGAAAAAGGATAACTTAATTAACATTGCTATTGGGATTCATTAGCACGGAATCTGCGAAGTACAGTTTCTTGAGAATTTCGTGATTAAACTTGATGAAGGAAGTTTTCTTACGAAAAACTAATTGTATCGCTCACAGTATGGGAACCTTTCGTAAGATTATGTTCACACAGAATATATTTTCCAGTTCTCATAACTGTCCATGATGTCGCAATAACGTTTTTCTGGAAGGATATGTTTGAATATGGACAATTCCTCTTCACATTATTGTAATTATGTGTTATCCGATGACATTTAGCATGTCGTCCTGTCAGATTTATGACTTCCAGTAACAACCAATGGCCTTGAACATCCATTATCCTAACGAAGTAATTTCTAATCATGAATGCATGACGCCTTACACGGACACAAATCTGCGATCCAGCGATGTGATGCTACGTCCAAACGACAAGCAACTGTTAAAATCTCATTTTCCGAATTCAATCAAATTAATCCGTCCTTCGATGCGTGGACGTGGATGGGTGAGCTCCCCTGCAAGAGGGTGGCAAGTTTAATTTGTCTGATGTGGGCCTGCTCGCTGTGTGTTCGCCCGATCTAATGGCTAATCACTCTTGCAACAGTTAGCTTAACCCCGCTAATGAACAATCTCATTGATTATTCCAATTTTATAGCACCAGCACCGTGAGCTACACCATGGTACGAAACTGTCCACTGTGCGTCTGTGCTGCTTTGCTGTAACAATCGAAACTCATCAACCGATCGAACGTCACCGGCAAGCTTTATCCTTTTTCCATCTTTCCTACCAGCTCCCATTACAGAGCAGCAATTGCTTTTAGTTTGGTGGGTTGCTGGAAATTTTACACACACAAATAGCCCCATATCATTCCGCATTACAGTAGCCCTTACCCCTTTTGCCGGGCCCTCAAAATATCGAACTGCTCGCACATCGATGTTGACGTCGGTCTGTAATTATGCAAATGATATTTGTTCCCAAAAGTGAGTGCCTGTGGAGGCATAAATTAGCAGTTGTGGTAGTGATCTACTCCCTCCGCCCCCCGAGATCGATCACACGCTTTGTGTCACACTGTCAGGCACACACACTGTCCACACACCGGAACTTGTTGGGGTAGTAGCTGCAGCAGAAGCATCAAACTGCACCACCGATAAACGAGGAACCGAGGTGAAACCACCAAAGCCGAACCAGTTTCCAAGCGGACTTTTCGTGGCCAGGATAATGGAAAATAAACCAAATCAAAACACGACACATGGGAGGGTGGGTGGGGGAAGAGTTGTCAAAACATAATAAAACTTGTGGCCCCGTTCCTACGGTCACGTTGGTCATCGGGCCAGTCAGCGGGGTACAGTGTGCGTGTACGGTATTAATTCAGCTGCAATCACACCATCAGCACTTCGGCACAGCACGTCACGCGTACGCGTGTTTACAAGCAAAAACAAATACGAGCGCAGAGCGTGTGCGAGAAAATTGATTCCAATTTTACACATTTTGTCACGAGCCCGTTCCTGTGCACTTTGGTCATTTTTCGGGATAAAACATCAATTAAAAAATTTTACCTTTTACCGAAGGATTTAACAAAGATAAAACTGATTCTATGTATTTTAATGCTGATAAGGATTTTTACAAATAAATTATCAAAGCAAATCAAATCAAACTATAACAACTTTCCCTTTCTTATTTAATTTATTTTATTGATTTTCATGAAATTCGCGCACTTTTATTTAAACTATTTAACGTAGCCGTTAAACATTTTGTATGAGAAACACAATAAAATAAGTATAAGATTTTTCCAACCCCCCCTTTAAACGCGTTTATGGATATTGCATTACACAAAAAGATAAAAAAATCATGTTTATGTTCAAACCTTACCGCAAAACCCATCTTAAAAAATAATAAGGCCAATTTGTAAATATTATTAAAAATGTTAAACATTTTCCAGAATTTTACAAAAAATCTACGTTAGACAACGAATAACGAAATTTTAAAACCGTATGAGCTGGAAATATTTTTCTTCGATTGAAGTTTAAAATTAAAAAACATCATTTGCGGGATTACAATCTTTGTACATTAGTTTAGATACATAAATAAAAAGATTAACTATATTTATCATTATTTTTCACTTAAAACTGTTGTTAAAAACAAGAAACTATCAAGTAAAAGACAAAATAAATAATCGAACCTGTTTTACGAGCAAACAATTATGTTTTAATATGTAAAATCTCCCAAAGCAGTCACCTCCCTACGATGGAAAGTTTCTCCAACATGAACAATTTTGACAGTCCCTTCATTTTCCATACATTTCATGGCTTTCTAAGTTTTAAATCCTCTCTAGGATGGGATTCTCCAAGCTGCACATAAAATTTGACTCAAATATTTTCTAAGTCGGCAGTGTTAGTGTATAAGTGTTCATTGAGGGCTTGAGTTGACGTCAGCTTAGGATTGGAAACTTTCTCTCGGTGTGTTTCTAGAACACTATTAAAGAAACAAATTCAACCAATTGTGATTGAAAATTACTAGAAAATGTAGTTTTTTAACATTACTCAATCGAATTCAATTGCTCAAAGATAGTGAAAATGGAAAAGCATTAAGCTGGAGCACTGTGGAGCCAAGTTGATCATTTGGTGTAAAATTCTGTTAGCTGGAATTCTCCCTAAGATGGTGGTCCCGTTGTCCGTTCATTGTCCTACTTGCAGTTTTATCCTGGTAAATATTCGAAAATGCCCACAGTGCATGGCGGTGGGGGAAGCTTTTTCATGAATAATTCCAATCATTCGAGGTGGGCTTTTCTCCTTATTTTCTTTTTTTTTTTGCTACGCTACGCCTGTATGTTGCGGGTGACGATTGTTGTTGATTTTATGACATTTATTTGATAAGGGAGAAAATTAAATGCCGAAGCGGAAGGTGGTTACAAGCGGCGGGGGAAGAGGACACACACATACCGAACAGCACCGCATCGGATTTGCCAATCGTGATGGATAATACCGCGTCGCTTCTATTGCATTCGTTTGGTGCTTCTCGGAATTCGAAATTACATTTCGTGCCGTATTGTTTAGCAGCTATGATAAAAAAAAAACAAAACAAAATAACCCGGTCCCGTCACTTTAAGTTAGCTTGTAGGAAAATAAAGGGATGGTAGGGATAATCCCACAAAACCGGGCAGGTTAAACCTAGAAACGTGGTGTGTCGACGTGGTGCAACCGCAATTCAATTTCCAATGCCAATTTTCCACGAAAAATCACCTCCCAAAGCCACTAACCAAATAGCAGCCTCGTCCCTGGTCGCAAGCATAGAACAGGTAGAGGTGAAAAAGATTCAAATAAATCAAAATGATGAATATGATGAGTGTCGTCCCTTATCTATCTTTGGCAGTGCGCCACCTACGGACACCCTCGCCGTTGTATCGAGCCTTCGCTGCTGCAGGAAACCACGACACACCCGGATGGTACGACGCTTGGTTGGTTGGTTGGTTGGTTGGTTGGCGTCACCGAATTCAATCATCGTTCGCGGTAATCGCAAATGTCTTTGTGATCACCGTTTCTGGATTGCTGTTTGAGTGAGTGAGCGTGTACATGTGAGGGTTTTTCGCGTGTGTGGAAGCCGTACGCGTGCTGGTGAAAGAATGTTAACCTTCTTTGACACCTTCCAATTTATTCCTTACCCGCAGCCGCCGCCTTGCTGCCAACCACCATCATTAGGCGAGGCTTTTGTTGGCACCGTCAAGGGCCCACGAAATCCAAAAACCACAGAGGAAGTGTACTGATTTGCCGGCAAACGTGAAGTTTGGTAGATGTTGAAGCAGGTTCGTGGTTTTTGCTGGCTGTTAAATATCCTAGGAATTCGGTGGTCCCGAAGCGAGCAAAACCTGTGCCGCATGAAGATAATCGAAAGATGAATTTGCTCCGGTAGGCTTCACTTTGCTGTCTTGCTTTTCCGTGTCGTATGTGTGATTGTGTACTGAGCGAAGCAAACAAAAAAGCAGAGACAGAACTTCTTATCAAAGCCACATGTCAAGGCAGCACCAAGTCTTGAACGACCGTTCCCAGATCACCATCTGTCATTGGGTGGAATGGGCTTTGATTCAAAGCCATCGGGACGACCGTAGCTTCAGGTACAGGTGTGCGGAACTTTCCCTTTTTTCCAGCACGTAAAGCCTAGCATCGGTGCCGGATGAAAGATAGAAGTCAGGGGAGCATTATTAAGCATTTGCTTCCGGATTTTCTTCTGCCTGCCGTGTTTGAAGTGTCTCCACAAAATCGATCCCTCCCTCCGGTGGGTCCAACACAATCATGTGTTGCTGGGCGTAATGTGAGACGCAAACACACCGAGCAGCAAAACAGCATCCCGCTCCAAGAGGTGAATGATTAAAGATTCTACCGAAGGTCGCTTCCCATCCCGTACCGCATTCCCATCGGGGAAGCTATGTAGGCCACCCGTGAGAGAATGCAAAGAAAAAAAACGATGGCATTTTGTGGGGGCACGGAGAATGGCATTAATTGGATTCCCTTTGCTGGAGGCGGGAACGGGAACGGGAACGGGAGGGCGTGGGATGAAAGAACGTGGCCGAAAGAAGAATGTGAACCATGACAAATCGATGACATTTATGCACCAATGGAAATGTATTGCTTTTCCTTATTATTTGCCTGGTGTTGGTGTAATTTTTCTGATCAATCAACGAAAATGGCATTCTGGAGTTCATTTGTTCCGGTAAGGTTTTGCTGTCGATTGCTACCCTTTGATATTTTAGTACAGGAAAATTAAACGAGGATTTTCTTATTTATTTCCTCAAATAATTTCATCGGAAAATGATGCAAGAGAAGAGGACAGTTTGTCTTCGCATATTTATTTTTAAAGCTGAAAGGATAATTTTGAACAGTACAAAAGCCTCCTAGGGGGTTTCTCGGGGTTAAAGTTCTTTTATCTTTTCAACTTTTTCCCACGAAAAGTATATCCTGAAACCGCCAAGGTAAAGACGGCAACTAGAAAGATCGGTTGCACGTGTACCTTGTCTTCCTGCTTTAAAATACCCGCCAGTGGCGATAACAGTCGGCAGTGGTTTAATAATTAAGCACGAATTAAGATAATCATGACAGACCCATCCCCTGCCGTTTCGGAATTGTTTAGACGCTGGCAATGGCGCACGATACCGACAGCAGGATGAAAATTAACACCATGAAGGGATTAAATCTTTTCGCGAATAGAAGGGACAGTTCCATTTGCCCCGTGGCGAGTAAGCGAGGCTTTGAGGCTTTGTGGAAAAGTAGACGGTAGAAAGATCGAAACAGATGATATTTTATTTATATTCGCGTTTGAGTGTGGTCGCGTGGTGGCAAACGTTTTCATTCAATGCTTAAAGCTGCTGCCATTTACTGGGTGGATATAATTGGGTAGAGATAACGGTCAATGAATATTTAAATCGGCATTGTAATCACATTTTTTCTCAAGAAAAAATAAGATGATTTTTTAATTATAGGTTTTTGTTTGAGTATTGTTTAAGAATAATAAATAAAATAACCTTTTTTTCGATAGTATCAGGACCTCTTTATAGTGTTCTTCTATAGGAGGATTTCACAATCAAAGTCATATACAAACACAATTACTAAAAGCTGTCAAATCCAAGGTCTCTTTAGGAACGAGGTATCGTAATAGGGCTTTGACAGGTCGCCATGTTGGTCTTCCGGTTTGGACTGCATGCTGTCAAACGCGCTTGAATTGGTAGTTTACTCATCTGTATCAGCAGCGAAACAGAGTTAATATTGCAGCGCAAATGTTGTTCGTTTGATTCGTAAACCTTTCCAATCATTTTCATCTTTCTTATAAACTACAAATTTAACCCAAATATTGAATTTAAATTAAACGAAAGCTAAATTAAAAAAAAAAAACGAAACATGAATAAAACGCGGCTACAGACCTGTTGCTACCATGCTGTCAAATGAACTCCTTTCTTCTACTTTTTTACCTGTCAAAACGGGCTTTTTACGAGACCTTGTATGTCAACAAACCTTGGTCAAATCATAAAATTAACCTTATAAGTTTTCTTTTTAAATCGCATTGATAGTGAGTTTTATCAGTACAGAGTACATTTTTAATAGTTTAAATAATATAAAATAATTTTAGAAGCTAATACGTCTCGTTTTAGTGGGATTTCATGAATAGCATTAGCTCATCAAAAAGGATTGTATGAAATTTTTACCATTAAATAACAAAGCAATACGTTTATGTGAATTCTTACTCTCCGATTACAAACAACGCATAAAAATGGTCCTTCCTAGAAAACGATGCGAAACCGAATTCATTTTCAAAATCTCTCGATTTTATTTTACACACTCTGCGTATGGTTTTACTGACAGAGGATTCTTTTCATAGTGTCTGGTTTTTTACACTCAAAATCATTTCAAACATATCGTGAAATAAAGTTTATTTTTACGATGCTATCACAATGCGCTGAGTTGTCATAAAAAAATGTCGATCAAGTGTCGTCTGTCTCGTCGGAGATACTGTAAAGCGTTTGAAAGCTGAATGATGAGCTTTTTGGTGCATGATTTCATTCATAGAAAAGACTACAATGTCGCGTTTGAGAATATTGATACTTGAACAAAAGAGAAGAGAAAATGACTAATGAACGACATGATTTAACTGAAACATAAAACAGCTTCTTATCATTAATTCTATTCAAGTAAACCTTCTTGAGCTTAAGGTTATGTGTATTCGTCAGTGGCATTATATTTATTCGACACACAGCTCCGAAATAAGGCAGAAGGATTATTTCCTTCTGTCACATGACCATTAACTAATTCATGGGTGCCATCAACCTATGCGAATGCGTCACAGTCAATTTCATTCTGTCGTTCCTTCTGCCCTCAGTCCCCGATTACGTCTGGTTTCGATTGTTCGTCCCAAAAATTTGCCATCTTGCTTGTCGATCAATAAATCTGATTTTCCTTATTCAAGCTTATCATGGCCGTGGGTTGCTCGGTTTTTGCTTACTCGACGCCCTTACTTTTTATCTCCTTAGCGCCGTCTGCCGGCAACGAGATGAACGAGCCTCGAATCGGTTAACGATTTTCACTCACTGACAGCTGATTGATGCGTGATAAAGACGAACAGCCGGCTACATATTGGGCCAATCCATCGTCGGGCGGTGGCGGTATCGGCGGTGTAGCTGAGATGGAAATATTGTCAATCTCGTTCGATCGATCGCAACACGATAGGCCCGAGGTGACAATATACATCATGTTGTGTGCCGGAAGTTTTGTGTGCCTTTTTGTAGAATGTAATTGAATGCTTTTTAATAAGTTGTTGGTTAGCTGATGTTTGGACTCAGAAATGGGTCCTGAAAAATGGTGAGTTGCTATTGTGTGCTTTTCGTTTGCATTTTAAAGTCACTTAAAGCATTATGGATTGGCCCTTCAAGCCTCGAGAAAAAGTCTTTAACGCAGAATAAAAGGTTAGTTAACTCCACCAGTGATAATGCTGAATTATTAATCCCTCAACCACAGCAGGCTGGCGCTTTCGTATCAGGTTGCTTAGGCGACGTTGTTTTCCGCAGCAAGTAGTAAAATTAAAATCTTTCTCACTTGCTCTTCTGCCTGTCACAAATTTCACCCATATCCGCGGCCCTTGGCTCTGTTTGCTACGTGACTTAGGCAATGGAAACAATGCAAACACTCTGATAAGGTGTGCCAAGGGACACTCACTGCAAGGCACGGGGATATAAAAAAAATGTCACAATACTCCCAAAATAACCATAAACGCGTCACTTCAAACGGTACGGCCGTCGTAACATGCTCAGAATGGCCCAGGCGCGGCCAAAATTGTTGAGGACAGCCTCATACAACCTCGATAGCGCGGCAGCTCAGAGCGGAAGCTTTCAAGAGGTTCACTATAAAATGAGCCATTCTGACTGGAGGAAACGAGTGGAAAGGCAACGAACGAAGAAAGCACACGAAGGAAGCACATTGAAACGCGCCGGGCATGGGAAATTTGTTCCATGTCCCGGGCGAAAAATCTGTGATGCCCCCGTCGGTGTTGACGTGCTCTGGTTGGGCGTAAAGATATCCCTCCAAAATAACTCCGGTCGCTTGGTGGGATGTTGTGTTCACGTCTTTCCCTTTTTTTTTTTGCTACCCATCTCGGTGGCCACGCTGCAGGTAAATCTTGCGGTATAAAACGGTCTATTCCGTCACAGCGTCTAATGACAGGTGCCATCAAGCAAACATGTCACCCCGAAACGGACAAGCCAGGAGAGGAACAGGAACAGCAACAGCATTGGATGGATGGATGGATTGGAAGGTGGAAGTAAACCATTTTGCTTGCGCTGTTCCGGCCAACGCCGTCGAAGGATCATCTGGAATGGCAAAAACAGCGTCCCTGTTGAAATGCCCCGAATGTTTGCCGAGGGATTTGCTCATCCGCGCTCCGACGGCACAGCATTTGTGGTGGTGTGGAAGCCACGAGGTGGGAAGCAGAATGGGGCCGCAAAAAAAAGGGACGAATTCTGGACACCTTCAGTCGTCGGTGGCTAAGGTACAGCAGATTGATAAACAGGTAGGAAAGGGGAAGTTGGTAGAGCAGGTGGTAACTAATGGGTGTGGATGAAGGTAAAAAATAAACAGTAAATTAAATGGAAAGACTAAGTCAATGTGCGGCAGTGGTGCTACGGATCGTGCAGATTTTGCGTCTTGTTGCCTCACCCAAAGACCACGAAGCACGGGAAGATAAACACAATTAATGGCGTGTTTTTTTTTACTGTTTGGGTATGTTTGTGCGTTTGTGTGCTCCTCCTTATTTGTATGCGCTATCTCTCCTCGGGTCATTTTCGAACAAGGGTTATCAAAACCGGGCGTAAGAAGATTAGGAGCGGCGTGCTGGTGGGTTTTCAATTATTTATTTTTTTGCTGCTTGCTTTTGGGATGTTTTTTTTACATTTTGCTCAAAGTTGTGATAAGATAGCGTAAAGGACAACGATGAATAATTATGGGATATTTTCGATGTTAATTGGGTGCAGTATCGCTGGTGGATTATCCTATGTAACTTTGTGCATTGTGTCTGCTCATTACTTGTTCGCTATGTTAGGTCAAACAATTACCGTTTAATTAAGTATTTAGAAATTATCTTTGGGTAATTCTTTTCGTTCGTTTTGTCATACAACATAGCTAAGGTCTACAAACTTTGGATCCAATGACATCCTCATACAAATACTCATAGGCAAACACATACAACAGTTTAGGAATAATGTAGACTTGAGCTCTATGTTAAGCACCAGGAGGATTTTTTTTCTACAGTTTAAATTGAAAATATTAGAATGTTTCATATTTGTTTGTTTAGTTTCAATGTAAGCTTAATAGAAAACATCGTTTTGTTTTATGTTTAATAAATGATAAATGTTAAGCTGGTCAATTAAAAGCTTGACAACTGATGTTTTTTGTTAAATATAAAATAAATTGAAATATAAACATAATTTGGATAACATTTTCACATTATTTTATCTATAAAACTTTTGATTTTTAAGTAGATTATAATAAACAAGCGTATATCAATCCTTTTTTTTTAATGTCTCTTGTAGGATAATTACAAATATAGTTAAATTTCTTCAAAGTATCATGATCAATTCAAACGACAGTTGATTGGTTCAATTTTAATATTTAATTATACATCAAAAGTATAGTTTCCCAAAAATCAAACATTAAAAAAGCTGTACAAAAAACTCAGCGAATAATATGTATGTAATATGTAATATAGAGGTAATAATATGTATTTTCTGTTTAATAAATCAAATCTCTTTTCCTTATATTTATGTGTTTATATAAAAATTACTATCTCACTAGTCTTTTGAAGGGGCGGCTCGGTGGTCTCATGGGTAGCGGCGTAGGCCTGTTTCATACGATCAGGCCCGACGTTGCATGGAATCCCATTCGGACCGATCCCGCTTCCCATAAGCAATATTAACTATCATGCTATGGGTACACTTAATGATAGCCCCCCGTATGCACGATTAAAAATCTTGATATGGATGGGTACACTCAGTCACAGAAAGAGCCAAAGCACATTAGTGTTCTGGTTAAGGCCTTGACCCCACAGAGGAGTGTTGTGTCACTCAAGAAGAATTTTGGATATTTTGTATACGTATGCAAGTATTTTGAACACGTACAGTTTTAAAATTTGTATAATATTAGATGTAATTTAAATAAGCATTCAAAGCTTGATGGATCTGGCAAAAAACCTTATTTCACTTTTAATTGCGCCATTCCGTGTGAATCTAAACATCCTTCAATCAATCTGCTTTTCTTTATCGTAACAATCCATCCTTGTTTGTGCTAAGAGTGCAATTTTCCCCAATTCACCATTTGCACTGCCATTTATCACAATGCACCAGCGCACACGCTGTGTTGCCGTGAAAGTTTAGCAATTATTTTTCTTTAATTGAAATCAAACTACCAGGCGCCTCCATCATCTAAGGGAAAGCATTTGCATTTGCATTTCTAAAAAAACAAAACCACCAAACCAAAACAGCAAAGTGCAACAGAAAATCAATCAATTGGAAGAGTGGAAAAGTTTCTCAATTTGTGCAGCTCGTGTGCAACACAGCAACTTGTGCTCGGTGCTGCTGCTGCTGGGACAACAACAGTAAACATATTGATTTGTGGTTTTAATTGCATTTTCATTAGCGCTGGCGAACCGCTGGCAAACGGTAGAGTGATTCTATTGAATCACTTCTCTCTTGTACATTGCCTGCCTGTTAGTGGAAAGGTCGGTTGAATTATGCTTGTGGCTGAAAAAGCGCTCAAAAACTGGCATAGAAGTAGGGGGAAAAATGCAGCAATACTTTACGATATGACCAAAGTTACACACCACACGGTTTTTGACACGCAAAAAAGTGTGGAAGCTCACTACAATCCTGCGATGCAAGATCGAACGTTTCAATGATTCGATGGGAGAAAGAGTGAAAGAGCAAAAACAGAAACAGAAAATGGACAAGCGAAATATGCCATCGGAAAACGAAACGCAACAGCTTTCTCAACTTTGTATTTGCCGAAAGGCGAATTGAGACGCGGCGAGTGGGTGGAAGAGGGTGATGCCGCCCCTTGCATGTGCCACCATCCATCTCACTCAATGCCCTTCCTATTGACGCTTTCTTCGAAGTGGTTTTTTTTTTTTTTTTGCTGAACGCCCCAAACCCAACACCGAATTCCATGCCCGGGAGCCAATTTTCCATTCAATCGCAAGGATAATGAAATTTTGCGCTCGTGCACCCTGTCCTCCCCGGGGGCTGGCTATTCAAGGGGCCCCGGGAATGCCGATAGAATTGGATGGCAGGGACACGCCGGCAAGAAACGAAATTGTTAGCCATTAATCAAAAATTCAAATTTATGCATTATCATGTTTGATTTGAGCTGCTACTGCCCTGGCCCTGTCGGTGTTGGTGCTGCTGCCGGTAGGACGGGCATATTCAGTATATTCACGCCATTTACCGGGTGACTTTTTGAGCGAAATCGAACCCGCACCAAGGTTGAGCTCGAATGAATTGATCCGGCCCGTTGTCGATAGGGACGTGTCCGAATTGGGTGCAAGTATTTTCTTGCTCTACGAGGTGGTGTCTCCAAAATCTTGTACCCTCCCGGAGTAATCTCACAAAATCGATCATCATCGTTCGATGGGCCTTTTCTCACGTTCGGCGTTACGAAGAAAAACGAAATGCCTTATTTTGAAACTGAACCAGCCTCGCAATAGCTCTCACGCCACACGCCAGCGGGCGATTGATTTGTATGCGCACGCATCGATTGAGCCGGGCGTTTTTCCCTTGCTCTGCAGAGACACGCAACGGAACTGATGACAGTTTGATTGGTTTTACCGTTTACTTCTCAATCTCGTTCAGCTCAGCCGGGAAAAGTTAAGCACACCCTGTCGTCGGCCGGCGTATCGAGTGTCGTACGTGCCACTATCAATCAAAATGGCCAGCATGTGGAATGTAGCCATGGTTCCTCCCCCCCCCCTCCCTCGCTCTGCTTCCTTTCTATTCGCTCATGAGCGCACCAATAACCTTCTCCCGATTATTGGCCGGAAAGGGCGAAAGGCCCTAATAGGTTTACGCTTGGTCGGTTTTGAATGGGCACGAGTGAACAATACCAAGTAGTTGCAGCACCAGCTTTTGGAAGGGCGCATGGTGCAGGGACAGGGCCAGGGTGGTCCCGTTTCGTTACGGTTCAAATGTGGCAAAAACTCATTTCGAAAAGGTTCAGTTAATATGATTACTGTACGATTTCGTTCATCAACGGTACAGCTTGATTGGGGAGGGGGGAGCTTTTTTTAAAACATTTTTCACTTTGTATGAGCGATTTTTAAAATAAACTGTGGGCTGTTGTGCGATAAATTTCCACTGCGCGTTTGAGTTTTCTGATAAATTTCATACCATTTCCCAGCTGAGACAGCTTTACCGTACTCTCTCTTTTTCGTACGTAAGCTGTCGCACCATTTGTACTCGTTTTATGATGCAAATTCCACCGATTGCAAACCGTACGTCGTAACGCACACATACTCGTCTCTTTTACGTTTACATTGCCTCAATCAAATGTGACAGACACGGGGTGAGAGCCTGAGCGCATCCACCGCTCGGTCAGCGAAGGCTTAAAAACCTTCAGCCTGGAAGGATTCAGCCTTTTGAAAGATTCATCATCTATATGAGGTGCTGTTCGTAGGCAGTTATCCATTTCACCTTTCGTGCTTGTGCCGGGCGTATTAGCATATGCAAAAAACGGGTGAGACTTACACCGAAGATGTTATGGGCGAGAACCGGGCGTTCGTTCATGCTCGCAGTATGATGAGCAGCTACTGGTCGGCTGAAAGCTCTGAACGTTCGAGGGTATTCTTGCTTGTGCTGGAATTACTGCCCTTCGATGTTTGCAGCTTTGCAAGGCTTTACAAAAAGGGTGGAAGGAGGAGAGTTTCTCTTTTCCCTCCACTTTCTCTTCACTCGATTTATGCTGCTGTCTCTCTGGGTGTCTGCATACTCGTGCCGGAGCGTTTCGAAGCATATGTGTTTTGATTATTCATTACCGAGTGCGATCGTTTGCATTCTATTGGATTGTAATCGGTTTTATGGTGCGCTGAAGCAAACGGCAGCCAGTGCGATGTATTTGAATTTCAAAGCAACTGTACCAGGCACTTTGAACAGCCGAGCCAGGTGGGGAAGCCTTACTTTCATGCCATTTGGGCCGGTGACAGCGTACACAGGGATGGTTTGTTTGTTTTACAGAATAAAATATTCAGTACACTCGTATTAAGAAAATAGATTTTAAAATTAACAGAGCTTACGTTTTTGGGTCAATTCTTATGTTTTTATTGAACTTTCTTTTCCGAAGATAGCAGAGGTTCCATAAATATTTTTAACAATTTTTTCTGCTTACATTCTTTGTCATCTATGTTTCTTTATGGCTTACAATAAGCTGTAGCAAGAAAAAAGAAGGAAAACTAATATTTTTTCTGGGTTCTATAGATTCCCTAGAAACTTACAACACTCTCTTCTTCTTTGGCCCGCTCACATCCGAGCACGTCTAAAAGACATGGCCAGGTTGCCAATCCGCTTCCAGGAAACTCGGTCCAGGGCTGCAGTCCTCCAGCCACGGTTGCATCCGATCTCCGACAGGTTGACCTCCACTTGATCCAGCCAACGAGCTCGCT